>JXCR01147451.1:168502-182562 GCA_002079205.1 Phalaenopsis hybrid cultivar | reverse complement strand
ATATATATATATATATATATATATATATATATATATATATATATATATATATATATATATATATATATATATATATATAACACTGTCGTTACCGGTCCCAAGTCCGGATGCGAAAAGTGGAGGGTTGCGTTAGGTAATCGATAGCCAGCGTAAAACTTGTCGAAAAAAAATCATGACTTGAATCCTTTTGATTATTGTGTAAAAATAGGACGCAATGGAGAAAAAGGATTCATGTAACCGACCCCACGTAGTGGGATTAAGACTTTGTTGTTGAGATAGATAGATAGATAGATTGATAGATAGATACTTAAATTTTGACAAAGTTAAATGTTGTCATTGGCAGAGTTTTAGCATCAAACGAAAGATGGGAACAGCTGGAAGGTTCCTTCTCATTGACAAGTATGCCTCAACGTGTAGTATTCTTCCTTGAAGGACCACCTCCTGGGCATGATTTACTCGTAGATTCTGTTGTTGTAGCTCATTCAACTTTGAAGAAGTTTAAGGTATAGGAATCTGTTCATTCTGCTTTCCCTGATTGCTCACATGTTTTCCAGTTAAGTATGCCCTTTAAGGATAAAATGTTAAATCATCTATCTATTTATCTGGTTGTAATTGTTACCAAAAAGTATGAAACTTATGCAGCAGCAATACCATGCGTTTAGACCGTATGATAGTACTGTGCTAACCATGGAGACCCTTTATTCATATAAAGACAAAATTTAGGCCTTACCTCTGTTTATGTTATGCATGTGTTGGAAAGTGCTTGAGCGTAAATAATATAATAGGAAAATACTAAATAAAAATATTGATATATTTATTATCTTTTATCCTTATGATTGAAGATATTGTCTTATTTTTGCCTTATATATTCACCTTGTATGCTTATGTATAGGCACTCATCATCAATTAATAATATGATAAGAATTTTCTCCTCTAACATAAAATCAGAGAAGGTGTAATCCTAATCCTAGTCATTGTGCCTCTCTTACCTTATTTATAGTTTTATACAACTGATTCCATTCTCTTCTCACACAAAATTGTCTCTTCTAATATGAGTACGACAAGAATTAATCCTAATCCTAGTCAGTGTGCTCCCCTTCCCTTATGAATTGTTTTCTTCACATGATTTCTTGCTCTCGTCGCCCAATCATGCACTCTCCTTTAGTCTTGCTTACTAAATTGAAACACATTGCTAAAACTTGAGCTCGCCTCGTGCATTGTTGGCTCACAAATCCTTGGCTCGCTCGCCTTTATAACGACTTTATTGGGTCCTACGACAACTCTTACCCTGCCTTTTAGTGCCTCCCACCACTCTCAACACCTTCGTAACAGCTCAACTACAATGTCTTCTATTTCCATTCCACCACCACATTTGTTAAATGCATTTTACTGCTGCTCATCCCCCATGAAAGGCCAACTCTTTTTGCCTCCTCAGTCATTGATCTATGACCATTCCTAGATTCTTTATGCCTCTCCCTTCATTTTGTTATGATTTCCCCATCTCATATTTATAAGTTGAAGCCTCATTCACCATTAATATCATCATATTATTCATTGTTGGCAACATTTTCTTTTGTTCTTGTGACAAATTATAACATCTTGATGTGTCTTTTCTTACTTGTGATGAGAATTGTTTTCTCCACATGATCCCATGCTCTCCTCGCCCAATCATGCACTCTCCTTTAGTCTTGCTTACTAAATTGGAACACATTGCTAAAACTTGAGCTTGCCTCGTGCATTGTTGGCTCACACATCCTTGGCTCGCTCGCCTTTATAACGACTTTATTGGATCCTACGACAACTCTTACCCTGCCCTTTTAGTGCCTCCCACCACCCTCGACACCTTCGTAACACCTCAATTACAATGTCTTCTACTTCCATTCCACTACCACATTTGTTAAATGCATTTTACTGCTGCTCATCCCCCATGAAAGGCCAACTCTTTTTGCCTCCTCAGTCATTGATCATGACCAATCCTAGATTCTTTATGCCTCTCCCTTCATTGTGTTATGATTTCCCCATCTCATATTTATAAGTTGAAGCCTCATTCACCATTAATATCATCATATTATTCATTGTTGGCAACATTTTCTTTTGCTCTTATGACAAATTATAACATCTTGATGTGTCTTTTCCTGCTTGTGATGATAACTAATTTTCTAATATCAACCTTTTGACCGTGCTATCTCTACCTGGCTACTAAATTGTCTTAAATAATGTTTCAGGATACCAAACAAATGTGATATTTTTTTGTTCCACAAGCTTACATGAAAATAGTTTATCATGTCTATATCTTATATTGAGAACGTTTTTTGAAAAATGATTTAAAATGAACTGGACCGGGAGATTCAACTACTCAAATGTGAACCGGTCTGTAGGGCAATTCCATGCACTAATTAAACTGCCCTCGCATGGTTCCAACTAAAACCGAATAGAACTGACAAATAGGTCACAATCTTATTGAATCGGTAAGTTCTTATAATTATGGTCAAATTGTAACTATTTTTTTAGTAAAATGTTATAATTTAATTTAAACCCCGCCAAATAATTTAAGTAAATAAGTTATTGAAACTTAAGAGAGTAATAAAATTTTGCTCTCTAATTTTTTCCCCTGATCACATGCCAAATTTGCCACCTTTGCCTTCAGTCAAAATTAAAATTATAAGATAAAAATTGAAAGGATAGTAGAATTATAAGATTTTTAAATTTATAATTATAAAAGATATTTTTTAACATTCTATATTTTGTGAAGTAACTTTTTTTTTATTTTTATTCTATATTTGCATCATTATTTCATCATTCAAGTAATGTTTATGTATTTATTATGTTATTCAGTTTATAACTCCGGTTCAATCTCTGAACTTTGAACCCTTCTTTCTTCTTGTTCAATAATTGTGCTGATTTTGAAAACCTTACTTTGGTTGCTATGCCTCTCTCTCTCTCTCTCACAGCTTCTTATCAGTCTTTTCTTTTTATGTTATATCATAGTGGTCATAGTTGTGGTGGTTAGATTGACGGTAGTTGTAGTAATGTAGAAAAAGCCTTTTTTTCTCTTTGTTTTCTTTATGATTGCACTAAGCTCTCTTATAAAGTTGCCGAGTCAAATTCAACCTTCTCTCTACTCTTTAACATTACCACCCCCAACTCCTCACTGACTACCGTTGGCACTTCGTCTCCTACCACTTATGTTGAATCAATCATTATATTTTAGGAGGATTTTGAATGATTGTTCTTGGTTCTAAACTCTCTAGGTTTGCCTCTCAAACCATTCCTCTTAGTTTTGTAAGTACTGTTTCTTCTAGCATGTGCTAGATTTTAATGTGGCGCCTCTGCACATATGATAGATAACTGCTTTCCAATCACTCATGACTTGTAATGAATTTTTATCTCTAAGAGTTAGATCTTCTAGTTGCATTATATTTTTTAAATTTCATGTAAATTTATTATTACTTGAGATGGATCTGTAACTTGTATATATTTCTTATTGTGTGTTTCAAAATCACAGTAGGAGAAGACGATTAATTAAGCTTTTGAGACTAGTGGAATCTACTACCTAGCCTCTAAGTTACCTCTAAAATCTTATTTGTCTTCTCATTTAGATTCACTCTGATGGGCCTTTTTCTCCTGTTCTACGTTGAGAACTCATTCTTTTTAGTTATCCCATTCATATATTTATACAGTTGGAGAAGATGATTAAATTTTTTATATTGATAATGTTTTAGAATAAATGCAATCTCAATTTTGCTCATTTCATATGTATAATGAAAACGTTAATCAGTCTTCATGTTTTAATACATCTCAACAGATCAGCATTGCTGAACTTATGTTTCTTCATTTGGTTGGCTCAACTCGATCCTTGAAATTCCATATAATTTTCCACATCAATTATAGGGTGGGTGGCTCTACTTTGACTGCATGCTATCTTATTAATAGATTCCCCACCACTGTTCATTGTAAGGTCACCATTTCATCATATATATTAGTTTTTCTGTTTTCTTCTTACAAGAATTTTTGTTTCTTTTTGCTCCTACCCATTCCTTTTGTCCTAGTGACAGACTATGCCCTTGGGCCATCATTTGCATTTGTTTAGGATATTATTGTTCCCAAAAAATCTATCTTTGTTATGATTCCAACTCTAGATGCATTTCTATCTCAACACATGCTATCTTTCAAGAGTCTTCTCCCTACTTTCTTAAATCTCCCGAGCCTTCTGTTCGTTCCTCATCCTCCTAGTGCCTCTAGGTTCATTTCTCTATTTCAACGTTTGTACATACTATGATCATTCCCTCCATCTCTTATAGTAGTTTCGATAATATTGTTAGAACAATTGAGCATCCACTTCTAGAGGGTTCTTTGATCTCCATGTGCCTACTGCCCTTGAGAAAGGCATAAGATAATGTGCTCACATCCATTCAATTTTATATGACCCTTGACTACCTTTCTTTGAACTTCCATTGTTTATTCATGTCCTTTTCATCCATTTCTATCCCTTGGACATACTAGGAGACACTATAGGCTGTCCGATGGAAATATACAATGGATGCTAAAATTATTGCCTTACTTTATATACATATATGTGATCAGTTTACCACTTCTCCGGGCACTAGACCCATTACTTTTTGATAGATTTATATTATCAAGTTTATCCGGATGATTCTGTTGATGGATATAAGGTTAGCCTAGTTGCCAAATGTTTTAATCAGGTCTATGAGATTAATTATCTCTACACATTCTTGCAATTTGCCAAACTCAAATCCTCTCGATTTTTTTAGTTTGTCACTATCAATCAAAGATGGTCATTGTTACAAATGGATGTGAGTTATGCTTTCCTTTATGATGAGCCTAGTAAAGGTTAGGATATGATGAATTATCATGGTATAATGCTTTGCAGGAAACCAGGATATGCAAACTAAAACAAGGTAATATATGGAATTTATCATAGCATTTGCATTCGGTTTGATAAGTTTTGCAAAGTTCTTAGTATGTTTGGCATTCATAGTAGCACAAAATATTAATCCATTCAAAGCTAAAATTGTACAATTAAGTATTGAGGCATTTTTTATCATTGTGGCAAGGCGTAAGCCTCAAAATCATCGGACACATATTGACAAAGTGTTATGTTAAGTTCAAAGTATATTGTAAGAAGTCAATATTTTAAGCTATTAATACATTAAACATATAACATCTTAGTATGCTAAAAGTCATAAATTATTCAAAAAAAGAAATAACATATTTATTTCCAAATATCAAATCATAAAATAAAAAGGGTTAGACTAACGTTAAACTAATATATAATTACATAATAATTCAAAATAAGTTTGTATAATCAATCTCTTTTGCACTTCTATTGAACATAACAAGCTACTAAAGTTAGAATTTTTAAATTCAAAATTCCCAACGCTCTTATCATTCAATGAGCATTTCATTAGGTCATCAACATAATGATTTATATTCTCTCAACTCATTCTCATATGTATGCATGCTCTCTCATTCATCATTCTCATCTTGAATCTCAAGCATCTTCCTCTCATTTAAGGAATAATAATAAATAAGAATATTTATTAGATTTTAAAATAATGACTATGTCGATAGTAACAGGCATCTTCAATTGTGCAGTTTTTTTATTAACGTTATCTATTTATATTTATTTTAAGAAAGACTTTAGATCTAATCGTATACGCATCACCAGAATTGAGGCGAGGTGCGCCTTAAGGTGGGCCTCACAGCATATGAGACATAAGTCTTATCTGTTACCCATTGGAAATTTTCAAAGAAATGTTGAAGTGGGCTTCCAAGCGGGCCTCATGTTGCACAATTTTAAATCATGAGTCCATGTTGAGCTGGACTTCAAAGCAAGCTTCATGATCAATTAAATCATGAGTCTATCTTCGTCAGACATAATTGATCTTGTTTTGCTATCTTGACAACATATGTTGATGAAATGGCTCTTATTGGATGTGATCAAAATAGTTATTGAAGTGAAAGGTTAATTATAAAAGTTTATTTGGAATTAGGGATCTTGACCATCTCAAATTTCTTGTTGATAGATTTTGTCAACTTTAAAGTAGTTTTCTTAGCTTTGTGGAGTTATGTCTCTGACCATCTTGTATAAACTTATTTTGTTTGATCGCAGACACTTATTCACAGAAAAAGATTACAATCATAGAGAAAGAAGTTTGAAGATGTCTTTCAATATTAGCTGTTGGAAAATTGATTTATTTTACTATCATTATACCATATATCTCCTTTGTTTTAGGGGTTGAGTCAACACTTTTAAATAAAAAGTATTAGGAAGTTGTTTTGCTTATTCTTAGATATATCATGATACACTCAGAAGTTGTTCTGTCTTAGTATGGAAGTTTTCTCTGATGCTGATTATTTCAGTTCCATTGATGACAGAAAATTCGCTTTTGGGTATTGTATCTTTGTGGGAGGCAAATTGGTCACATGAAAGAGGAAAAAAATAGGTAGTTGTAGCTAAATCGAGTGCTAAGATAGAATAAAGAGTCATGTTCACTCTGTACGAGAAGTTGTGGGCTAATATAATACCAGGGAAATTTGGTTTTCCAATTGCACCATCCATGATTTTAAAATGTTACATGAATGGAGAAAATATATTGAGGTTGATTATCACTTCATTTGAGATGCATTGCTATCAAACGAGATTGTCACTCATGCTCTTGGTTTTGAACAATTTTTATAAATTTACCAAAATTTTTTGGCAATTTTTACTTTTGTAAGCTACGTAACAAGCTGGAGCTAATTGATATATATAGGAAAATCTGAAGTTGAAAAATATAGATATATTTTATGTTCTCTTGTATCTTTCTAATAGGGATATTCACCACCTTCTTACCTTCTGTCTAGAATGTTTTTGTGACCTACACATTTGGTCAGATCTGAAGTGTGCATATAAACTTTGATTAACACGTGTCTGTGTATTCAAATATTCTGTTAGGATAAAGTTATCTTTATATTATTGTCTGAATGTGTCAGAAATGCTTATCTATTTGCAGAATATACCATTCGGAGTCAATATAATTGAGAACAGCAATCTTAACGAAGGCCTGAGTAAGTGGAGTCCTCTTGGTTCATGCACTCTAAGTGTATCCAACGGTTCTCCTCGCATACTGCCTCCATCAATGAAAGACTCAATTGGTCATCACGAGCCACTTAGTGGTCGTTATATCATCGCAACTAATAGAACGGAAACTTGGATGGGTCCCGCCCAAACAATTTCAGACAGGATACTCTTACATGTGACATACCAGGTTGCTGCGTGGGTTTGCGTTGGAAAAGGGACGAATAGTCCTCAAATTGTTAATTTGGCCCTTGGGGTGGATAATCAGTGGGTCAATGGTGGGCACGTTGAAGTTACTGATGAAAAATGGCATGAAATTGTGGGTTCATTCAGAATTGAGAAGCAACCATCCAAAGTTATTGTGTATATGCAAGGTCCTTCATTGGGCGTTGATTTGATGATTGCTGGGCTTCACATATTTCCTGTTGACAGGAAGGCTCGTTTTGACAATCTGAAGCAGAAAACGGACGAGGTTTTCTGATTATAGATCACTTGCTCTTTGGCTCTTTGGTTGACCACAATTTATTACTGGGGAATTTACATATATTCAGCCCAATTCCAATCTATTTACATATCTAACACTTAAATTTTTCTTTTGAAATTTAGACCATTCAAATCTTTCATAGCACATAAAAAAATACCATTATTTTAACTTTTAAGAAGTGAAATACACCTTCTAATGCTTAAGTAAGGTGGCATGTATGTAAAAATTGATCTTTAGGTGTTGCATGTGTAAATGCATAGGAATTGAGTGGGATCTATGTTAATGTTCCTTTATTTTCTTAGTTATTAACTTTTTTGAGAGCCCTAATTGTAAATTTGTTATTAAAATAATTTATCTTATTGGTGCTGCTTTAACATTGTTTTTATAATTATGAATCTTTTACTCCAATAAATAATATTAATATTCAGATTTGGAGTAATCAGATTCATTATTTTGGTAATCTCACTAAAAACAAAAGGAACAAGATTCATTATTTTTGCTACTTGTTTCTAAATAGCAGTAATTAGATTTAGTCTAAACATCAAAACTTTTATAGTCAATGAACAAAAATAATTTTTGATCAACCATAGATGCCCCTTCAAATAATCCTTTTGTGCATTATCAGGACTTATCGTTCCTTGATTCTAACTTTTGGTAAACCATTCTATTTTCCATTGCAGGTAAGGAAGCGTGATGTCATCTTAAAATTCAAAGGAACTGATATTGGGAATGCATCAAATACAATTGTCAAAATTAGACAACTGCAGAACAGCTTTCCATTCGGATCGTGTATTAGTCGTTCAACCATCGAAAATGAAGAGTTCGTTGATTTTTTTGTAAAAAATTTCAATTGGGCCGTTTTCGGGAACGAGTTGAAATGGTATCATACGGAAACCGAACAAGGGCGCTACAATTACAGAGATGCTGATGAAATGCTTGATTTCTGCAAGAGGCATGGAATAGAGACTAGAGGGCATTGCATTTTTTGGGAGGTTGAAGATGCTGTTCAGCATTGGATTAAATCTCTAGACAAAAATAATCTGATGAAATCTGTTCAGAATCGTCTGGAAAGTCTTCTCTCCAGATATAAAGGCAAATTTAGGCATTATGATGTGAACAATGAAATGCTTCATGGCTCCTTCTATAAAGATAGACTTGGGGAAAGTATATGGGCCTACATGTTTAAAGAAGCACACAAACTGGATCCTTCAGCCACCCTTTTTGTTAATGATTACAATGTTGAAGATGGTTGTGATGCAAAGGCTTCTCCAGAGATGTTTATTCATCACATCCTTGATTTGCAAGAACGTGGCGCTCCTGTAGGAGGTATCGGTCTACAAGGGCATATTAGCAATCCAGTGGGACAAATTGTGTGTGCTGCGTTGGATAAGTTAGCCGTACTCGGACTTCCTATTTGGTTTACCGAACTTGATGTTGGTGCTGTAAATGAACATGTCCGTGCTGAGGATTTGGAGGTTGTTCTTCGAGAGGCCTTTGCTCATCCGGCGGTGGAGGGGATAGTGCTGTGGGGATTCTGGGAGTTGATGTGTAGGGATAATTCTCACTTGGTTGATGCTGAGGGTGAGATTAATGAGGCTGGGAGGAGATATCTTGCTCTGAAACAGGAGTGGTTGTCCCATACTGATGGACTTGTTGATGAGTTTGGAGAATTAAAGTTCAGAGGATATCATGGGAGTTATAGTCTGGAAGTAACTACTCCATGGAAAAGATCAGCTCAATCATTTGTTGTTGATAAGGGAGAATCACCACTGGTTTTGCATATAAATTTGTAGTTTGTACAGTTTAGCAGTTTAGCAACATTGAAATTATATATGCTTGCAGTGGTTCATACAGGAAATGTATAGTATGATTTAATTACGTGATTATCATCATATAAATATATATTTTCTCAGTTGTTTCAACGCAGTGATTTACTGGTTCCACCTTGTTCTTTATTCCTTTGCTGTCGGGCAGTGTTATCATTATTATCATATTCTTTTACAAACCTTTTCTGTTGTCTCTGTGTGGTGCGATGCGAACTTCGGATTCTGCACCTCCATTTTATTTTGTCTTTTGAACTCCTGTATTCATCTCTATTGTGTTAGTTCGAGGTCTTGTTAGCATGTCTTGCAGATATTAAAAAAATAATAATTCTTGACGATATGAATAAATTTTGAATAATAAAAATACAAATATTTAAGAGTGAAAAAAAAAAGAGATGAGAGGTCATGAAGAATGAGCTTCAGGCAATGATGTTGGCGGCAGTCTCCAAGGACTTCATATTATTATGGGGATTATAGTTTTTTTTGGCATTGTTATCAGTCATATTCGATATTATAATTATATATTTGAGGGATGTAAAAAGACTTATAATTTGATGATGCGCAGTGCCTACAGGCTCAAGCATCTGTGTTTTGTATTCATAGACCTCTTACTTGTCAGAAACTCTATAATTAACTCCCCATTTTTAAAGATGCACAGGTACAGATGAAGTTCCTGAAAATGATTTTATCAGTTGTAGAGATGCTCCAAGTGCAGAAAATTTGCAGAATGTGGTTACTATGATGAGGTATTAACCCATCAATCTTTTAGAACATGCGTTACCTTCATTTCCTACTAATCTAATTTTGGTTTAAGATAAATATAAACACACACACATATGCATAAAAAGATATATACTGAATCAAATCAATCCAAATAATATATAATTTTTTGAAAAAAATGTCAAAATATTCCCCAATCATTTTAATCCCAAAACTTATAAAAGTCTCAATTTAATTTCTAAACTCTTTTAAATATGAACTAAAACAATTCTAACATAAGATTATTTCAGTGTTAATTTAAAAAAAAACTGAATACTTTTTTTGTAAACTCTGAGACTAATCTAATATAAATTGTTTGACATTTTACTCGATAGGTTTTATTTCCCGAACTTAGGAAGTAGAAGGTAGAATTGCAAAGTTACACTGTTAGTTTTACCCTATGTTCAATTAAAAGCTTAAATATTGTTTTCTAAATGCAATGCCCTCATCCCAACAAGCTGGTATTGCCAAAATTCTTGCTATCGCAGAGTCGTGGATTAGAGTATTACTAAAGAGCACTATTTTTTGCTCCTATAAAATTTAAAATACAGTATTTTATACAACACAACCCCCACCCCCCCCAACGGTATTTGGTTTTGATTTACACACACTACAATATAATACAAGTTGCTTGCCAACATCGACTCTTTTTGGCGATTTTTGATGGCATGTTATTCGTCTGATTTAGCTTAAACTAAAATCCAATCAAACAACATAAGAAAAAACAAAACTGAATCCAATGCTCCGTTAACTTCTATTTTTCCACATTCTATTATTATTCTCCTGCATTTCATTTTTTATGATGAAGTAAATCCAGATTTTATAAAGCTGAATATGAGGCAAATTTATTTCTCCATTAAACCCAAGAGGTTTTGGATTTGCTAAATCCGGACTTAGAAGATTTAAAAAATTCTATTTAACGTAAATCTTAAATGCCGCCAAACACCACCTTAGTTTGCTGACATCTTTAAATAGCCCTCTTGTTTTATATTATTCACATTTTAAGATTGGGTGACATCTTAAGTATCGCTGACATCATCTAAAACGTCATAGCGTAAACTTAAGATATAAAACACTGGATCCAACAACCCTTAGTATTGCGTCTCAAATATTGAAACTCACATTTTATCATATATAACATTCTAGCTGATTGAAAATTAGAAGCAATAATAACTACAAATAATACGATAAACTTGTTCAAGTTTTAACGAAGAAAATGCTATCCATCTATTTCAAGAATTTTACAATTCACTCATTCATCAATTGCTACTTAGAATATAAAACATTCTAATTTATTTCAAACAATAATAACAATCATTAAAACCACATAATAACGAAATAAATAGCACAAAAAAGACAAATTCAGAAGCTTTAAACGATGATTTGTCATGAACCAATGTGATACAGATTTCCATCCCCCATGAAATGTCCCTCCAAATAGAAAGAAGTAGCACTCTGCTGCTCATGCTGATGATAGCCATCCAATACGATGAACTGCATCTCTTCTGATGGCTTCCAATGCCTCTTCCTTTGATTTATAAACCAGTTGTTGATCTGCTTTTGGTCGAGACCCGTCGATTCCGCCAATGCCACCTTCTCTGTCTCCTGCAATGTCAAGCAATAACATTTTCTCATGGGCTGAATAAAAAATATCATCTTTCATTAATTTTATGATACATAAACATAGGTATAAAGTTACTAAAAGAAATGAAAGGTAGTACTGATGGATAAGGCCACTTGTTGTGCAGCTCCCACCAGCTGAGAAGTTTCTGCCTGGCTTCCTTTGGCAACTTCCCTTTCTTCTTCTTCTTGGAGAGCTCTTGCCTGAGGCTACCTAAACAACCACTGTACTTTCTGAGAAGCTGTTGCTTCAGCTCCCTGTCC
The DNA here is from genome assembly GCA_002079205.1 of Phalaenopsis hybrid cultivar. Lineage (NCBI taxonomy): Eukaryota > Viridiplantae > Streptophyta > Magnoliopsida > Asparagales > Orchidaceae > Phalaenopsis > Phalaenopsis hybrid cultivar. The sequence goes on along the minus strand of JXCR01147451.1, from coordinate 170,531 downwards.
TCAGCTGGTTGTCCCCCCTCGAGAACGGTTTCTCCTAAACTCACTTCAATTTGATCCTCTTCAGCTGAACAAGTTCCACACTTTTCATTATCTGCAGCACCATATATTTTGCTGTGAGTTGGAATATAATCTTCTTTTTANTGACTAAATTGCCTTTTGGTTTGGCACCAATATAACATAAACATCATGCATGTAATAACATAATAAGGAGAGTGAAAAAATATTGTGCATACTAACAAGTCTCAAAGTTGGAATTGAACGATAAAAAAACTGTAACAACACTCTCAGTCATCTAAAAAGGTCCAACGATGCAGATTTTAAGCTTCTTTACTCTTGCTAAATCTATAATTCTATGCATAAGTAAATCCTCAAAAAAAAAACAAAGTATTAAACTAAAAAGTTCTAATGATTACAAACTCAATCTTTCTATGCTAGGGGTCAAATTATCTTTCTAGGTGCTCATGAATCAAATGTTATCATTCTCAAATTAGATGGATCAACTTAGTAGCTTAATTGAGATCCTAAGATTTCCTCTCACCAACCTTAAACAACATAAAATGGTTCTAAACTTTCTACTATAAAGAGCCTCCTACTGCATTATGCCGATGAGAGCTTGAAAACAGTTATAATTGGCGAATTCTGTGAGTTAATGTATTCCTCCTACCTAGCTTTGAAGTAAACAATGCCCTTCTCTACAAATCTTTTAAGTTCAAAGTAGTATACTTTAACTTCACATCCAAAACCCATTGCACTTTATTCCATAATCTAAAAATAAACATTTACCTCATTCAGACACAATAATGGTTGATATTACATGAAATCAAATAAATATTATTCATGGCGATTTTTGTTCGCCTTTCCACTTGGTAGATCTTGTGTGCTTGATTGGTAAAAAGTGAACATACTTTATAAGCTTGTTAAACATTATTCAATTTGTATTATGATGTTGTTTCAATTCAGGAAAACCAACTACAAAATTTTTTGCAATATCCTCCTACTTTAACTATGGAATAAAAACAGGTTGCAATAGTTCGCCGAGTCTTTACTGTTCAGCCTTAAATCTTTGACAAAAACATTTAGTTATAAATCTATCACATTATTTACATTGTAGCTCACCACAATAGTTCCTTATGATTTTGATGCAGTTTTATACTCTCTGAATGAAGAAAATATGGAGTGTTGCGTGCTTCTTGTAATATCTTCTATCAAATTCTTAATTTATGTCACAATTGATTCATAGTCCGCAACACACCTGCACTATCAATAGTGAACTATTTTTCAATCAATTTTGAACTTGTTCTCTAAGCTGGATTAATTCAACATTTTTCATCAGAGTAGCATGGATCTAATCTGATAGTCTTGGTTGAATAGCTGTGATATATGATAGAATTTTTTTTTATGAAGTACTATCTCAAGCTAAAGTTGTTAGAGATTCTATGGTTAAAACATTTATAATTATATTAGTCTTACCGAGATAATACTAAATCAATAAATCATAGCCTTTCAGCTACTTAAATTCATTGCCTAAGAATAGATTTCGAACTTTTATAATGAGTAAAAATCTAAGAATGATTACGACATAGATAATGTTCTGAGATCTTCAATGCAAAAAAAATGCGACCAACTCTAATTTATAAGTTGATAATTTCTCTTCTCTACCTTTGCTGTTCAGAAGCATAAGATGCCACTCTGCCTTGTTGTAGAAGATGATTCGAAATCATTGGGGCTAGAAGGAATGATTAGAATAGAACTCAACACTAATCAATTCTTAAGTTTTAAATAACTTTTATTACAAGCGTCAAACTTATTGTGTTAATCTAGTTGTCTCTAGAAATTGTTTATGTATTTTTGCACATTTTTCATATGGATTAGGAAGTTTTGAAAACCGTTTTGTGGTTAGGTGGTTAGGAAAACCGTTAAGTGGTTAGTTAGTTTTATTTTCAGAAAAATGTGATGTATTTGCTTATAAATTAAACCAGAAAAAGTAGAGGGTGTGTGAACTACTAAATAAAATTCCTCCATTTTTGTT
>JXCR01147451.1:147825-167206 GCA_002079205.1 Phalaenopsis hybrid cultivar | reverse complement strand
TTTTTTTTAAATTTGATATTTTGCCTAATTTTTTTACAATAAATATAATTTATAATTCACAAATAACTTAATATAGTATAATAATAGACTATTTATGGAAGACAATCCATTTTATTTAGGATATATTTTATTATTTTCATTATTTTTCCTATGAAAACTATTTACTTATTTAAGATATAAATATAAGTGACTTCTTAAGCTTTTTTAAGCATAATTATTTCCTTAAAAAGTTACTCATATCATGAAATAATATTTTCAAAAATCGTTCATAAAAAAATATTTTTAAATATTTCCNATTATTTTCATTATTTTTCCTATGAAAACTATTTACTTATTTAAGATATAAATATAAGTGACTTCTTAAGCTCTTTTAAGCATAATTATTTCTTTAAAAAGTTACTCATATCATGAAATAATATTTTCAAAAATTGTTCATAAAAAAAATATTTTTAAATATTTCAATTAAATAATTTTGATTTTCTTATTTTTATAGATATCAACTAATAATTTTAATTATAACCTCCAAATAATCCACAAATAATAAATTTTAAACAAGACAAATAGATGCATCAAAATCTTCTTCATTATTAACTAAACATATAATGCTACATAACTTGTGTTAATAAAAGGTAAATAAAGTGAATGGATCTAATAAATAATACCAATTTTTAAAGACTGAAAAAATTGATAATAAAAAGCAGGATTATGATTTTTTTTGCACTTCATCATTACCATTATTTTATAATCTCTTTATTATATGAAAAGAGTCATATTTTTTTTCTCATATTTATCAATATATACATAAAAAATACTTGNAGGATTATGATTTTTTTTGCACTTCATCATTACCATTATTTTATAATCTCTTTATTATATGAAAAGAGTCATTTTTTTTTTCTCATATTTATCAATATATACATAAAAAATACTTTGTTTGGAGAATGAAGTTTGTACAAGTGACAATAAATATGGGATATAAAAATTTTATATGCTTCAATTCATATAGGTTTTAGAGATTTTTGCATGAATTATATGTGTATGAAATTTATATGAAGACATGCATGGAGACAAATTTTGATGAGGGTTTGCAATCCTCATCATTTTTATTCCATGTTAACTTTATTAAATTTTATAATAAAATCAATTTTTTTATGCTATTAACTATGTTTTAATATGTAAGATTTTAGATTTTAGGATGATAAGAAAAATTAGGAAAAAATTAATTATAATATGTATATAAATCATAACATTAACTTAAGCTTTTATAATATCTACATGTAACATTAATTTCATGAAAATTACTTTTAATAAAATTATAGTTCTTTGTATTTGTATTCATTTCAAAATATATAAAATTTAAATGCCAAAAAAAGGAAAATTTAAGAAATTAGTTATTAATATTNCTAATATGTGCCTCAAAAACTTCTTCAAAATTTGCAAAAACTTAATTTACTCATTCAATAGCTGCCACTGGCGCTTAAGTGCGGGGCCTCTAGCGCCTTAGGCGCGCTCTTCTCTGTTTACCCGGCGCTTAGGCGCTAAAACACTTTTGCACATTTTTCACCTATTTGCTCCAAGTTTGATCAATTTTCACTTCTTTAAGAATTTTTCACCTTTCTACCTGTACTTGAAAGAAAAACACAAAAATAACTTTCATTAAAGTGNAAATCTTTAAATTATATTGCGTAATTTGAACGATAACATTAGTAATCTTCTCAAAGAGGACTGACTTTAAGTTAGTAATTTTTAATTATTTAAGTTGTAGCACAATGGTGATTATCGAACTTGGGACCTCTAGGAACATAAATGACTTGGGGTTTGTTTGGAGCAGCTGCAGCTTATCAATAAGTTGTTGTGTAGCAGCTGCCTCAGGAAGCTGCTGTGAATAATCTGGCTGGCTGTTTTTTTTTTCTATGATTTGAAAACAGTTGCGAGACAGTTATTTCTGGATAAATAACTATTCTACTTCTATGTAGTAATGTTGTTTGTAACAGAACTGTCATAGGCATATATATATTTGATAGTTGAGAAATACACCTTACTTAATAGTGGATATCAAGATTGCTAATAGTGGTGGATATACAAAATACCACAACGACATAAGAACAGTACAAAAAAATAAGATATACATGTTACTTAATAGTGGATATCAAGATTGCTAAAAAAGAAAAACTATTAAAATTACATTTAATAATGTTACGTCGTCCTTCAGAGATGTTATTCATTTCTGATCACTGTCTGTAATGAAATTTGCCGGACTGTCTGCCCACCTAAAGAATTTACACTTCTATGTGATTCTCTGTTGGCAATTGTAGAAATGCNAAACTATTAAAATTACATTTAATAATGTTACGTCGTCCTTCAGAGATGTTATTCATTTCTGATCACTGTCTGCAATGGAATTTGCCGGACTGTCTGCCCACCTAAAGAATTCACACTTCTATGTGATTCTCTGTTGGCAATTGTAGAAATGTCTCCCGTAGCTATGTGTCTAACGTGACATAAGTAGAGAAGTTTGAAGCCCGCATTGATTGAGCAATCGGCGGGAGGTCCTTAAAATCCTGGAGCTCATATTTCCCGAATGCTACAAAATACATTCCATTAATCATAATAGAAGTTGAAATTGCTAAACGAAGTAATTACTTACAATTTTTTGCAGGTGTGAGGTCTCAAAGAACTCAGTATACCAACAAATGAATTTGTCACTATAAGAAGACAATAGATCTTGTAAGAAAAAAGATTCTTGGTTGCCTTTAACCCACGGAAAACCAAGCTTGTGTCTGTCACATTTGTATATCACTAAAAAAACCATCCAGAATATCCTCATAAACCTTGTCACCGAAAAGAAGAGAGGAATTTGGTTGTTTTTTATCAGGATTTCACATGTGACACCAACCAACAGTGATTAATATGTCATTCAGAAGAACCTTTAAATTCAAATGTCTTGTCATTGACCTCTCAAACCCACAAAAAGAAAAATAAGTGAAATAGAAATGGAAAGAAAATACACTTACAAATAGCATAAAAAACCCAAAACAATCATTATCAATTATACAAGAAACAAAAATAAACAAGACCTGCACAAATAAAATAANAAAGAAAAATAAGTGAAATAGAAATGGAAAGAAAATACACTTACAAATAGCATAAAAAACCCAAAACAATCAATATCAATTATACAAGAAACAAAAATAAATAAGACCTGCACAAATAAAATAGGTACAAATTGATAAAAGAAGTAATTATAGTTTTTCGCAGGTGTGACGTCTCAGAGAACTCAGTATATCAATCAAAGAGTTTGTCATTACGAATTTATCACTAAAAGAAGACAATAGACCATGTAAGAAAAGGGATCTTGGTTGCTGATCCCCGATAAATGTTTATATGCAACAATATAACAATAATTTTAATTATATTTTTCACTTATATTTCCGTATTTTGCAACAAAACCAAAAAGTTGATCCTGAAGAAAAATAAGAATTTAACTTTTAATTTATATATATTGGGATATTACGCAAGTATACATATCGTTATCAAGTAATATATGAATTTTTTATTAAGACCTAAATATCGAGCCCATGGGGAAGATATTCAATATGCACTTTTTAGAAAATTTTCTATTTTTAAAAAGATAATTATTTAAACTAAAGACGATTTTGCGGTAAAGAAAATTTAAATTTTTTTAGTAATTTTAATATTTTGACAAAAATAGTGCAAACTTAAATAGATAACTTGAGTTTTTGTAGAAGAAAAACACTAAATATGAAAATATTTTTCTTCTTATCATGAATCAGTAATAAGTATAGGAATTATGTTGTGAAAATATGCATATTGTGTTGTGTCAAATATGAGCAATAATATTCCTGACCCTTACTAGAGATGATATAAAGAACATTGACTAATTTAAAGTTGGAATAATTCTGAAGACCGGTCAGGCAGGGAAGATACCAGCTCTCACTCTAGAGTTCCCTCGATTCCCTCCACCTGGGGGCTAACATTTTTTATCAGACCTAAAACAATAAACCAATGCGGGGGCTTTAATCTGTCACTTTAAAGTCTTTTAACTCTACACCCTTCAATGAATATTTTTCTATTTATTTGCACTCAATCATATGAACTGCATTCTCATTCATAAAACCTCATGTGATTCTTTCCAATTGTTGACTGAGACAATATTAGCCCGGTTCTTACATGTTCTCACAACAAATTTTAACATCTTGATTGGTCAAATCAAGAAGCAAATGAAGTACATGAATTTAAATCATCACAACTTCTTCCAATATTAAAGATCAATACTCTCCACAACTTCCATCCAACACTTAATTACTTATCATTTTAAGAAGAAAGATAAGGAAAACTACTCAGAATCTATGGAGAAAACAAAACCACACTTTAGTTTAAAAGCAGAAATCATTGTCGAATCAACAAAAAATCTAAATTAAAACCAAAAGTAGTCTAAAAGAAAAGATAAAAATTTATCTGAAGTCCTACACCAAACTCTTGAAGTTTCTTTTAATCTCTTCTCTTTTACAACACTCTCAATATAAAACTAAAATAAAAATGAATAAATATGTGGTGCCTGAAAATCTCTCCTACTAACTCCCCAATTTTTGAACTTTCAAAACCTTTACAGTAATTTCAGAACCTCATTCAAAGTCCCAATCTTTCTTCTTTTATAATTCTCCAAAAGGTATCTTGGTATTTCTTCAAAATGTGTCTTGATTCGATGTATTTCCCCAAGAGATGCATCCTTTCATAATAATTTTCATTCATGGTGGTTATAACCACCTATTAAGCTAATATGTGCCTCAAAAACTTCTTCAAAATTTGCAAAAACTTAATTTACTCATTCAATAGCTGCCACTGGCGCTTAAGCGCGGGGCCTCTAGCGCTTAGGCGCGGTCTTCTCTGTTTACCCGGCGCTTAGGCGCTAAAACACTTTTACACATTTTTCACCTATTTGCTCCAAGTTTGATCAATTTTAATTTCTTTAAGAATTTTTCACCTTTCTACCTGTACCTGAAAGAAAAACACAAAAATAACTTTCATTAAAGTACAATATCTCAAAAATATGTATAAAAATGTGTCTAAATTTTAGGCGTATCAGTTGTCTTTAACCCCGTAAAATCAAGCTCATGTCTGTCACTTATGCATATCACCAAAAAAGGTCATCCATGAGACACTCAAAAACCATATCACTGAAAAGATGAGAGGAGCTTGGTTGTCTTCATTAGGATTTGACATGTGACACCAACAAACAATGACTAACAAATCATTCAAAAGTACCCTTGATGTCAAATATCTCATCATTTAGCTCTCAAACCCACCAAAATAAATATAAGTGAAATGCAAATAGAAAAAAAAAAAAACACTTACAAATAACGTAAAAAGTTCAAACAATCAACATAAAATGTAAAGTACAAATGATTTTGAATAAAAGAAATAAAGTACAACTAGTATTAAACAAAGAAGAAATACCACCAAAATTATAAAGTTCAATTGCCGTAAAATATAAAGTTCAATTGCTGTCAAACTTATACCCTTTTACAACAGCCACCACTACAATTACATAACTAGAACCAACATTTCGAACAACAGCCACCACCAATATCATAGAACCCACACCCACATTACAACATAGCCGACACCCAAACCACAACCAACATGCCAAACAACAACCACCACAACACCTATAGAGCCCACAACCACGTCATAACACGACCAACACCCCTTACAATAGCCACCACTACAACTACATAACCGCAGCCAGCATCCTGAACTACAGCCACCATCAAAACCATAGAACCCAGAGCTNCCTATAGAGCCCACAACCACGTCATAACACGACCAACACCCCTTACAATAGCCACCACTACAACTACATAACAGCAGTCAGCATCCTGAACTACAGCCACCATCAAAACCATAGAACCCAGAGCCACATCACAACATAGCCGACACCCCAACCATAGTCAGCATCCCAAACAATAGCCACCACAACACCCATAGAACCCACAACCACATCATAGCACAACCAACACCCCAACCACACCCAACACCCTCTTACAACATTCACCACTACAATTCTATAACCATAGCCAGCATCCCAAACAACGACAACCACCAAAATCATAGAACCCACAATCACATCACAACACAGTCGATACCCCAACCACAACCAACATCCCAAATAATAACCACCACCATACCCATAAAACCCACAATCACATCACAACATAGCCAACACCTAATCATAGCCAACACCTCCTTACAATGGCCACCACAACAACCAAAACTGACACCCCCTTACAACAANACCAAAATCATAGAACCCACAATCACATCACAACACAGTCGATACCCCAACCACAACCAACATCCCAAATAACAACCACCACCACACCCATAAAACCCACAATCACATCACAACATAGCCAGCATCTAATCATAGCCAACACCTCCTTACAAAGGCCACCACAACAACCAAAACTGACACCCCCTTACAACAGCCACCACCACAACCATAGAACCATAACCAGCATCCCAAACAGCAGCCACCACAAAAAATCATAGAACCCACAACGAGCATCCCAACCAGAGTCGACACCCCAACCACTGTCAGCATCTCAAACACCCTCAACCACCACCACGCCCATAGAACTCATAACCACATCACAACACAACCAACAACCCCTTACAACAACCACCACCACAATTACATGACCACAACCAACATCCTGAAGAACAGCCACCACCAAAACTATATAGCCCAGAACCACATCATAGCACAACCGACGCCCCAACCACAACCAACATTCCAAAGAATAACCACCATCACACTNACAATTACATGACCACAACCAACATCCTGAAGAACAGCCACCACCAAAACTATATAGCCCAGAACCACATCACAGCACAACCGACGCCCCAACCACAACCAACATTCCAAAGAATAACCACCATCACACCCATAGAACCCACAATCACATCACAACACAGCCTGCACCCCAATCCCAACCCCTTACAACAGCCACCATCACAGCTACATAACCACATCCAACATTCCAAACAACATCCACCACCAAAACCATAGAATCCTGAGCCACATCACATCACAGCAGACCCCCCAACCACAGCCAGCATTCCAAACAACCACCACAGTATCGATAGAACCCACAACCACATCACAACACAACTAACACCCCTTTACAACAGCCACCACCCCAACCATATAACCACAGCTAGCATCCCAAAAAGTGATTCCACCAAAATCATAGAACCCACAACCACATCACAGCACAGCCAGCACCTCCTTACAATAGCCACCACCACAACCAGCATCCCAAACAATAGCCACCACCAAAACCATAGAACCCACAACCACATCATAGCATAGTCAGCACCCCAAANACCCACAGCCACATCACAGCACAGCCAGCACCTCCTTACAATAGCCACCACCACAACCAGCATCCCAAACAACAGCCACCACCAAAACCATAGAACCCACAACCACATCATAGCATAGTCAGCACCCCAACCACTCCAACCACAGTTAGCATCTCAAACAACAGCCGCCACCACACCCATAAAACTCACAGTCACATCACAACACATTCAACAATCCCTTATAATAGCCACCACCACAACTACATAACCACAACCAACATCTAAAACAACATCCACCAGCAAAATCTTAGAACCCACAATTACATTATAGCACAACCAGCACCCCAATCACAGCTAGCATCTGAAACTACAATCACCATCACGCTCATAGAGCCCACAACCACATCACAACACAGTCAACACCCAGCCACAACCAGCACCTCTTCACAACAGCCACCACCACAGCTACATAACCACAAACAACATCCCAAATAACAACCACACCAAAACCAGAGAACCCACAGCCATATCGCAGCACAGCCAGTACCCCAACCGCAGTCATCACCGCAATCAACAACAAGCACACTAATCATATAACTACACACCCCAATCGAAAACCAGTCAAAAGTGAAACTACCCCAGTTGAAAATCAATCGATAAAATAATCGAAAAACCAACAAAAATAGGCCAATCATTTGAAAACCAGCTAGAGGACAACCAAACCCAAAATTGTAATGCCACAGAAAAGTTCAAAGAGAATTATAGATTCTGAAAGAGAGGAAAGGATCCAACCTAACACGAGGCACCGACCACGANTCATTTGAGAACCAGCTAGAGGACAACCAAACCCAAAATTGTAATGCCACAGAAAAGTTCAAAGAGAATTATGGATTTTGAAAGAGAGGAAAGAATCCAACCTAACACAAGGCACCAACCACGGACCGGACAAAAGGAGACGACCGGGGAGGGAGAAGCTCAGCGCAAGAATGGGTGAAGAGAGGCTCGGCCACGAGAAAGGGGAAGGAGAGGCTCACTCGCGAGAAGGGGGAGGGCGAAGTGCCGCGAGGGCGTAGGGTAGTAATTGGAGCTGCCCGCAACACCCGTTGTATGATAGGTNAACCGGACAAAAGGAGACGACCGGGGAGGGAGAAGCTCAGCGCAAGAATGGGTGAAGAGAGGCTCGGCCACGGGAAAGGGGAAGGAGAGGCTCAGTCGCGAGAAGGGGGAGGGCGAAGTGCCGCGAGGGCGTAGGGTAGTAATTGGAGATGCCCGCAACACCCGTTGTATGATAGGAAACACGGGCCATTGGGTTAAACCTGCAAACCGCGTTCCACTGAACTTCGCAACACGTCGCGAGAAAATGCCGAAACTAAATGAAAAAAAATGGCAACGTGGTTTGGCGCCGCGCCGCATGAAATAAGTGGCCCCAAACAGGGCCTTAATAGTTTTAAGTCACTGTCTATGCACGTACGAGTAGCATTTTTTCTCTTTGGCGTCATTTTGTATAAATAAAATAAAATAAAGCATATAAAAATATATAAACAAAGAGTTATATAAGAGGCATCATTTTGTATTAATAAAATATAATAAAACATATAAAAACATACTTAAATATGATAAATAGGATATAATGATAATATTTATGTGTAACCTAAATGAAGTTGTCCTATTTTCCTTCTTAAGAAAATAAAGGACATTGAATATAAATAGATTGCTCTAATATTATATCAAATTTTGAGTTCAAGAGGTAGCACATCCTGATAACATAGAACGTGATCAAGGGCTTGACCAAAATTCTTGAAGTAAACCTCAAGAGTCAAGATTAATTAAACATTTAAACTCAAAAAAAGATTAACCTAATATGCAAGTAAAATCATAAGCAATACTTGTACAGATAATCAATGAAAAATAATGTTTTATTTTATCAATTAACTTCACGAAAAACATAGTAAAAAAGCAAAAATAAAAACTCATAAAAAAAACTAGAACAAACTACCACGNACATATAAAAACATACTTAAATATGATAAATAGGATATAATGATAATATTTATGTGTAACCTAAATGAAGTTATCCTATTTTCCTTCTTAAGAAAATAAAGGACAATGAATATAAATAGATGGCTCTAATATTATATCAAATTTTGAGTTCAAGAGTTAGCACATCCTGATAACATAGAACGTGATCAAGGGCTTGACCAAAATTCCTGAAGTAAACCTCAAGAGTCAAGATTAATTAAACATTTAGACTCAAAAAAAGATTAACCTAATATGCAAGTAAAATCATAAGCAAAACTTGTACAGATAATCAATGGAAAATAATATTTTATTTTATCAATTAACTTCACGAAAAACATAGTAAAAAAACAAAAATAAAAACTCATAAAAAAAACTAGAACAAACTACCACATAATCAAAGGTTGCCTAAACCAAAATTGTATATATATAATAACAATATAAATTTAAATACAAAAAATAATGTTACTAGTGAGAAGTTGACTCTTATTATGACAATCTACCAAACAACAATGTAGAATATGTTATAAGAAAATTGTATAATGAATTAATTTATTAATTCAAAATTAATTAATAAATTTTGTGTATTAAAGTATATATAACAGGATATTTGGGAGTGCATTTTGAACAAAAAAATAGGCATGCAATAGAAGTATAATAAGTAATACGAAATAATCAAACTTTAGTAATATTTTATTGCACTGATGAAAGAGTTTAGATATCTTAAGGTAATTTGAATGATAACCAATGTTTCATATGCCACTGTATTAGGTATAGTTATAAGTCTATATATGATTCATCAGTCAACTATCAAGTATACTTAAACACTCGAAAATTGGTTATTGTACGCTAGGTTTATGGATCCATCTGAGTGAAGGACGCTAAGAGGCATTTTCACCCAAATCCTTGAGAGGCTTAAGGCTTTGAGGCGCTCCCCTAGAGCCTTGAGGCAATCACCCTCAGAGCCTTCAAGCACTCTCAACCAAAGCTTAGGGGTATTCTTCTAGAGTCTATATAGAGGCATTCCCTTGAGTCTAAAAGACTTGTCAGCTCACCTAAAATCTCCCTCTTTTTTGGGGGGCATGCATAATGCACAAGAAAAGTCCATTCAAATCTAACCGTCTTGTGTCTTGATTATAGTTTGTGTCAATCCTAATAAAAATATTTCCTTATTTATTCATTGTGACTTTTTATGTAGTGCTTAAAATGCGCTATAAGGGTTTAAAGGTTATATCAAATAACATCTATAGTATTATGTACTACTTGTTCAAACAAATAGAATACATAGAGCTCCTCTTTCTATATCACGAGGATTCAAAGGGCAGGAGCATTTTTTCCTCATTGGTACCATTTTGTGCACATAGAATACAATAAAAGCTGCATAAAATAGATAAAAAAAGACTTAAATAAAATAATATAATATAAAAATAATAATTATAAATAACCTAGAAGAAGTTATTCCTCGACCCATCTTAAGAAAATAAGAGATTTTGAATACAAAATATATGGCTTTGATACTGCTCTTGTCATATCTCATTTCTCGTTGATATCATTTTGTATAAATAGAATACAATTAAACTTGTATGAAATAGATAAACAAAGACTTAAATAAGATATATGATATACAAATAATAATTATGAATAACTTAAAAGTAGTTATTCCATTACTCATCTTAAAAAAATAAGAGATGTTGGTATAATATAGATGACTCTGACACTACTCTGTGACATCTTAAGTTTAAGAAGCCTCACCTGCTAACAATATGGGACATGATGAAGAGATTTACCTTACCACTTAAGAAAACCTCAAGATTCAAGATTAGTTGAACCTTTTTTATGCTAAGAAAAGAGTAATTACATATGCAAGTAATTATAAGTAAAATATCTAATGATAATCATTGAAAAAAAATAATATTTTATTTTATCAATTAAGTTAATAAGAAAATAATAAAAATAGAAATAATAAATGATGAAAAAAATAGAAGAAACAACCACAAAATCAAAGGATGCATAAACCCCAAAAAAAAGCATAAATAGAACTATAATATAAATTTAAATACCAGATGCAATGCCACTACTGAGAAGTCAACTCTTATTAATTTTTCTGTTTGACTAAACTCTCTTATGGCATTAAGAAATAATTATTTGTTTCACTATCTATCATAAAAGTTTAATAAATAACCTATATTACAGCTACAAAGGAAGCCGTTTGGCTTGGCATGCCCTTACGTCTTGGCCCAAACAGAATAAGTGTTGTTGTAGTAGCAGTGACTGTGAGTAATATGTTCCAAGTTCAATTAAAGAGTCTTGGTTTCCATAGTATTAAAAATCCTACCATAGACATTAATGCATCCTTTTGATGTTTAATAAAATCATATTATACTTTATATTTCTAGATATAAAGTTTTGCATACATAGTTTGAAGCCCATGAGTTTTTGAGTTGTACCTAGGCGTGAAATCGAGCCAAGTCTAGCTTGTGTCATAACTACTCTTAGCTCGGCTCATCTCTCAAATTCTTAGCTCAAATTCAAGATCAAATTAGGCTCGTCCATTAACTCCAAAGCTCGAGCTTGACTCAAACAAATGGATCAGTTTAACTGGGGGAGCTTGTTTTGGAGAAGAGACAATCTAGGTCAGGGATGTTAGGATGAAGATCAACAAGATGTTCTCGAGCACAACACAATGCGAAGAAAAAAAATTATGCATGTTTCTTTTAGAAGCTCACAATATGAAGTCGAAAAGAACAAGCATGGCTTAGGGAGAGAAATTTTTTTAACATAATGACAATCCAAACAACCAAATAGAGATTCTATAAAATNAAGCATGGCTTAGGGAGAGAAATTTTTTTAACATAATGACAATCCAAACAACCAAATAGAGATTCTATAAAAANACACAGTCAACACCCAGCCACAACCAGCACCTCTTCACAACAGCCACCACCACAGCTACATAACCACAAACAGCATCCCAAATAACAACCACACCAAAACCAGAGAACCTACAGCCATATCGCAGCACAGCCAGTGCCCCAACCGCAGTCATCACCCCAATCAACAACAAGCACACTAATCATATAACTACACACCCCAATCGAAAACCAGTCAAAAGTGAAACTACCCCAGTTGAAAATCAATCGATAAAATAATCGAAAAACCAACAGAAATAGGCCAATCATTTGAGAACCAGCTAGAGGACAACCAAACCCAAAATTGTAATGCCACAGAAAAGTTCAAAGAGAATTATGGATTTTGAAAGAGAGGAAAGAATCCAACCTAACACAAGGCACCAACCACGGACCGGACAAAAGGAGACGACCGGGGAGGGAGAAGCTCAGCGCAAGAATGGGTGAAGAGAGGCTCGGCCACGAGAAAGGGGAAGGAGAGGCTCACTCGCGAGAAGGGGGAGGGCGAAGTGCCGCGAGGGCGTAGGGTAGTAATTGGAGCTGCCCGCAACACCCGTTGTATGATAGGTAACACGGGCCATTGGGTTAAACCTGCAAACCGCGTTCCACTGAACTTCGCAACACGTCGCGAGAAAATGATGAAAAAAAATGGCAACGTGGTTTGGCGCTGCGCCGCATGAAATAAGTGGCCCCAAACAGGGCCTTAATAGTTTTAAGTCACTGTCTATGCACGTACGAGTAGCATTTTTTCTCTTTGGCGTCATTTTGTATAAATAAAATAAAATAAAGCATATAAAAATATATAAACAAAGAGTTATATAAGAGGCATCATTTTGTATTAATAAAATATAATAAAACATATAAAAACATACTTAAATATGATAAATAGGATATAATGATAATATTTATGTGTAACCTAAATGAAGTTATCCTATTTTCCTTCTTAAGAAAATAAAGGACAATGAATATAAATAGATGGCTCTAATATTATATCAAATTTTGAGTTCAAGAGTTAGCACATCCTGATAACATAGAACGTGATCAAGGGCTTGACCAAAATTCCTGAAGTAAACCTCAAGAGTCAAGATTAATTAAACATTTAGACTCAAAAAAAGATTAACCTAATATGCAAGTAAAATCATAAGCAAAACTTGTACAGATAATCAATGGAAAATAATATTTTATTTTATCAATTAACTTCACGAAAAACATAGTAAAAAAACAAAAATAAAAACTCATAAAAAAAACTAGAACAAACTACCACATAATCAAAGGTTGCCTAAACCAAAATTGTATATATATAATAACAATATAAATTTAAATACAAAAAATAATGTTACTAGTGAGAAGTTGACTCTTATTATGACAATCTACCAAACAACAATGTAGAATATGTTATAAGAAAATTGTATAATGAATTAATTTATTAATTCAAAATTAATTAATAAATTTTGTGTATTAAAGTATATATAACAGGATATTTGGGAGTGCATTTTGAACAAAAAAATAGGCATGCAATAGAAGTATAATAAGTAATACGAAATAATCAAACTTTAGTAATATTTTATTGCACTGATGAAAGAGTTTAGATATTTTAAGGTAATTTGAATGATAACCAATGTTTCATATGCCACTGTATTAGGTATAGTTATAAGTCTATATATGATTCATCAGTCAACTATCAAGTATACTTAAACACTCGAAAATTGGTTATTGTACGCTAGGTTTATGGATCCATCTGAGTGAAGGACGCTAAGAGGCATTTTCACCCAAATCCTTGAGAGGCTTAAGGCTTTGAGGCGCTCCCCTAGAACCTTGAGGCAATCACCCTCAGAGCCTTCAAGCACTCTCAACCAAAGCTTAGGGGTATTCTTCTAGAGTCTATATAGAGGCATTCCCTTGAGTCTAAAAGACTTGTCAGCTCACCTAAAATCTCCCTCTTTTTTGGGGGGCATGCATAATGCACAAGAAAAGTCCATTCAAATCTAACCGTCTTGTGTCTTGATTATAGTTTGTGTCAATCCTAATAAAAATATTTCCTTATTTATTCATTGTGACTTTTTATGTAGTGCTTAAAATGCGCTATAAGGGTTTAAAGGTTATATCAAATAACATCTATAGTATTATGTACTACTTGTTCAAACAAATAGAATACATAGAGCTCCTCTTTCTATATCACGAGGATTCAAAGGGCAGGAGCATTTTTTCCTCATTGGTACCATTTTGTGCACATAGAATACAATAAAAGCTGCATAAAATAGATAAAAAAAGACTTAAATAAAATAATATAATATAAAAATAATAATTATAAATAACCTAGAAGAAGTTATTCCTCGACCCATCTTAAGAAAATAAGAGATTTTGAATACAAAATATATGGCTTTGATACTGCTCTTGTCATATCTCATTTCTCGTTGATATCATTTTGTATAAATAGAATACAATTAAACTTGTATGAAATAGATAAACAAAGACTTAAATAAGATATATGATATTCAAATAATAATTATGAATAACTTAAAAGTAGTTATTCCATTACTCATCTTAAAAAAATAAGAGATGTTGGTATAATATAGATGACTCTGACACTACTCTGTGACATCTTAAGTTTAAGAAGCCTCACCTGCTAACAATATGGGACATGATGAAGAGATTTACCTTACCACTTAAGAAAACCTCAAGATTCAAGATTAGTTGAACCTTTTTTATGCTAAGAAAAGAGTAATTACATATGCAAGTAATTATAAGTAAAATATCTAATGATAATCATTGAAAAAAAATAATATTTTATTTTATCAATTAAGTTAATAAGAAAATAATAAAAATAGAAATAATAAATGATGAAAAAAATAGAAGAAACAACCACAAAATCAAAGGATGCATAAACCCCAAAAAAAAGCATAAATAGAACTATAATATAAATTTAAATACCAGATGCAATGCCACTACTGAGAAGTCAACTCTTATTAATTTTTCTGTTTGACTAAACTCTCTTATGGCATTAAGAAATAATTATTTGTTTCACTATCTATCATAAAAGTTTAATAAATAACCTATATTACAGCTACAAAGGAAGCCGTTTGGCTTGGCATGCCCTTACGTCTTGGCCCAAACAGAATAAGTGTTGTTGTAGTAGCAGTGACTGTGAGTAATATGTTCCAAGTTCAATTAAAGAGTCTTGGTTTCCATAGTATTAAAAATCCTACCATAGACATTAATGCATCCTTTTGATGTTTAATAAAATCATATTATACTTTATATTTCTAGATATAAAGTTTTGCATACATAGTTTGAAGCCCATGAGTTTTTGAGTTGTACCTAGGCGTGAAATCGAGCCAAGTCTAGCTTGTGTCATAACTACTCTTAGTTCGGCTCATCTCTCAAATTCTTAGCTCAAATTCAAGATCAAATTAGGCTCGTCCATTAACTCCAAAGCTCGAGCTTGACTCAAACAAATGGATCAGTTTAACTGGGGGAGCTTGTTTTGGAGAAGAGACAATCTAGGTCAGGGATGTTAGGATGAAGATCAACAAGATGTTCTCGAGCACAACACAATGCGAAGAAAAAAAATTATGCATGTTTCTTTTAGAAGCTCACAATATGAAGTCGAAAAGAACAAGCATGGCTTAGGGAGAGAAATTTTTTTAACATAATGACAATCCAAACAACCAAATAGAGATTCTATAAAAATTTTTTATAATGAGTCACTTTAATAACTCAAAATTAATTAATAACATTTATTTGTTGAAGTATATGTGACAATATATTGGTGTGTGCATTATGAACAATAAAAGATACATGTAATATTAGTTAATAAGTATCACTAAAAAAATCAGATTTGACTAGTTTTTTACAACAATGATAGAATTTAGTTATTTTAAGATAATTTGAATGATTATGAATGCCAATTTATGCTAACATATTCATATGCCACTATATTATCTATATTTATATCTATGTTTGATTCATCAGTCAATTATCAAGTATACTTACCAAGACACCCTAAGGGGGGTATTTGGTAGCATCATATTAATAGGATTTATCAGTTGGATTTAGTAAATCCAACCAAACATAAAAAAACGCAAGTTCTATGGATTTAAAAAATTTTGGATATAAGAGGTCCGAATTTTGCCTTCGATTCATGTTGAATCGAAATTTAATAAATCCAACAAGAAGGTGGATTTAATAAATCTGAATTTACTAAATAGAACTGATGCTAAATCCCTTATGTATCCAAACACGCCAAAATTTGATAAAATAAATACCAACCAATGGCAATTAAATGATTTCCAAGGTGGTCATTGTACATTAAGTATATGGATCCATCGAAGTGAAGGAAGATGAATGGATTTGATAAAATAAATACCAACCAATGGCAATTAAATGATTTCCAAGGTGGTCATTGTACATTAAGTATATGGATCCATCGAAGTGAAGGAAGATGAATGGATTTGATAAAATAAATACCAACCAATGGCAATTAAATGATTTCCAAGGTGGTCATTGTACATTAAGTATATGGATCCATCGAAGTGAAGGAAGATGAATGGATTTGATAAAATAAATACCAACCAATGGCAATTAAATGATTTCCAAGGTGGTCATTGTACATTAAGTATATGGATCCATCGAAGTGAAGGAAGATGAATGGATTTGATAAAATAAATACCAACCAATGGCAATTAAATGATTTCCAAGGTGGTCATTGTACATTAAGTATATGGATCCATCGAAGTGAAGGAAGATGAATGGATTTGATAAAATAAATACCAACCAATGGCAATTAAATGATTTTCAAGGTGGTCATTGTACATTAAGTATATGGATCCATCGAAGTGAAGGAAGATGAATGGATCCATCCAAGTGAATGAAGATAAGAGGCACTCGCCCAAACTTTGAGGGACTTAACTTAGGTTTTGAGGCATTCGCCTAGAGTGTAGGGCACTCACAAGGCACTCTCAAAGGCTCGACAGCACAACTGAACCTATCTTCTTTTTGGGAGGACATGCCCAAAGCGCAGGAAAAGCCCATGCAAATCTAATCGGTTAAATAACGTTTCTAACCAATAGGCTTCTCATAATCAAGCCAAAAGGGCTTCTCTAGCACTTGCCCCTAGAAAGCCACCCATGTTTGCCTATCTTCAGTTTTAATAATAGATTTTATGTGTCAATACCTAATAAAAAGATGTATTTATTTATTTATTCTGCGATTTTTATTGTAATGCTGAAAACCCTATAAATAAGGATTCAAAAGGGTAAATGAAAGAACATCTATAGTACTTTAAACTACTTACTCAAACATATAGAATACTTAAGAGTTTTTCTTCTAATTTAGCTTTTCACTCTCTTCTTTCTCTCTCTTCTCTNATTTGATAAAATAAATACCAACCAATGGCAATTAAATGATTTCCAAGGTGGTCATTGTACATTAAGTATATGGATCCATCGAAGTGAAGGAAGATGAATGGATTTGATAAAATAAATACCAACCAATGGCAATTAAATGATTTTCAAGGTGGTCATTGTACATTAAGTATATGGATCCATCGAAGTGAAGGAAGATGAATGGATCCATCCAAGTGAATGAAGATAAGAGGCACTCGCCCAAACTTTGAGGGACTTAACTTAGGTTTTGAGGCATTCGCCTAGAGTGTAGGGCACTCACAAGGCACTCTCAAAGGCTCGACAGCACAACTGAACCTATCTTCTTTTTGGGAGGACATGCCCAAAGCGCAGGAAAAGCCCATGCAAATCTAATCGGTTAAATAACGTTTCTAACCAATAGGCTTCTCATAATCAAGCCAAAAGGGCTTCTCTAGCACTTGCCCCTAGAAAGCCACCAATGTTTGCCAGTCTTCAGTCTTAATAATAGATTTTATGTGTCAATACCTAATAAAAAGATGTATTTATTTATTTATTCTGCGGTTTTTATTGTAATGCTGAAAACCCTATAAATAAGGATTCAAAAGGGTAAATGAAAGAACATCTATAGTACTTTAAACTACTTACTCAAACATATAGAATACTTAAGAGTTTTTCTTCTAATTTAGCTTTTCACTCTCTTCTTTCTCTCTCTTCTCTTGTTCTCTTTATTTGTTTGGTCATTCAGTGCCTGCTAGTAGAGTTCAAGTGTCGCTTACACATAGATTTAGATTCAATAATCATTATTATGTGGGCCTATCTACCTGTTTAAGCTGATTTTTAAAAAAATTCTACCAACCTATACTTCCATTATAAGAAAACATACACATTCTTTTTATTATAAACAAGTTCACAACGTACATTTTATAATTGATTAAACCAATAATAGATTCATAACTAAAAATAATGATATGTAAGTTAGCATTGAGCATGAGGCATTTTATACAACATCCTAAATATCTTGTCGTATTCAATCTACACAATGATTGGCCAATGTCAAATCTCTCAATTGTTCCTGATTTTCCAAAATAACATCTCATTATAGTGTCAATCAACTTAGATCGACAATTTTGAAAGGTTAATAAATGGCTCATACTTTAAATCTCTTGGTTATCCTTACATTATACAAACTTTTGATGCATCTAGTTATAGCTTTGCCAATTATTGGAAGTGTTAAATTTATTAGAAATGATTATGTTATCACATTAATATTAACACTAATGCTTAGATCTTAAGAAAACCATAGTATTTGTTATTATATTATATCATCATTATAGTGGATTTTTATTTCCCTTATTCTTTTTCCCTTAATTAGGCATGCTTGTACTTAGCACAAACTTTAAAGCCAAGATATGGTTATGAGTTTTGTCTATAATTTCAATATTCACTTTTTGATTATGGCCATAACTCCTAATTAATCATTGTTGCTAACATCACTAACACCAGCTAATATTCAATATCGCAACAATCCGCATTCCTATGAAAATTTTAACAACTCACCATACATGCCTTATGTGTAGCTTTCTCAACTATTTGAGGACGGTCATTATCTTGCAGCTCACTTTAAGGCTGCATGTTCTTCTCCTCATGAGGTTTCCACATAAAACTAATAACTTGTGTTCAGATATCTTTTTTGTTTACAGTTTC
>JXCR01147451.1:50031-147800 GCA_002079205.1 Phalaenopsis hybrid cultivar | reverse complement strand
AAAAAAAAAAAAAAAAAAAATCATTCTGAGTCAGTTTTATATCGGCATGCAAGACATTCCTTTAAACACAATATATCTCCATCAAATTGCACTAAGAAACAATTGATTTTCTAATTTAAATTTTATTTTCCTCTGAATGCGCATAAAACACACACACACACACACACACACACACACACACACACACATGACATGACATGAAAAGCTAAATTTTAGCTTTTTTGCTCCCCTACAATAATTTTTAGACTCCTATGTATAGCAACTAAGTCTCCTTTTATTTGCTTTCCAATTCAATTATGTATTTCCTTAATTTGACGTGCATGATTAATCATGCCCCTTGACATAACGGTAATGTCAGGAACTTCGATATTTTGATATATACTTGGGAGCTAATTTTAAGAAAACCAGTTGCATTGAATTCCATTAGATAATATTATCTACCTCAATGTCATTAACTGTAGATCAGATATAGTCATTGGTATCTTCCTCTATAACCAATAAGGTGCATCATTTATGCTCCTCATTAATTTAGTTATTCAATATGTTGAAGCCTTATGAAGATTATACCTGTAAGTTATATAAATAAAAGCTAACTAATGATTGCTTTAACAAAAATGGACTAATTAAAAACGATTACAATTTAGATACTCATGTATCACCCTTAAGCTTCACAAATGACCTATTAGTAGCACTCAAATATTATATTAGCTATTGTTGTTAAGGGTCAATAGACCAACACCAAGTATCTAGTAAGGAGTACACAAGAAGTACCCAAGTAATAATAATATGAGAATGCTATGGTATGAAGGTACCGTGCAAGTGTTCCAACATATGATTATGGGGATGATAAATGAGGAAGAAATAGACTAGTGTGTTGGTCACGGGGGTATAGAAGTTTTCTTACATCTGATGAACATATATAATTTTATCTAGCGTAATAATAACAACAAGCCTTTATCCCTCTAAGTGGGGTCGGCTACATGAATCCNTATATATATATATATATATATATATATATATATATATATATATACACACATAATTCTGTATTAATTAATATTCTAATACTCCCCCTCAAGTTGAAGCATAAATGTTAGTCATGTTCAACATGAATTTGAACTCATCTAACAATGACCAAGGAAGACTTTTGTGGAATATCTGTCAGCTAACCAGATGAGCTGAATGACATGCACTATATATATAAGGTGGCTAAAATGACATCATTTAGTTATTGTATGCAAAAATAGATGAGCTGAATGCCATTCTGCATTTAAATTCAAACTTTTTTGTGCAAACCTCAAAGAGTTGGCTGCTTCAGCAGTTACTTTCTGCCGGTTTGTTTTCTGTATTCCAATAAATGCAAGATGTTTACTTATAATGCAAATGTTATGGTAAATTAAGAAAATGCACATATTTTTTATAATTGCATGTAGCCTGACTAGTTAAAAACAGCTGTCACATCGCTTTTCTACAACATGACCTTCGTTAATTTACATTTCTTGTTGAATTCAGACTATTGCTAAGTTGACTGAACTTTTATTCATGCTCTAAAAATAATCAGAATTCATAACCACTTTTGTGATATTTAGCGTGAAAATTAAATTATGTTTTTCAAGCTACTCTATCACAAACACCAGTTTGAGATATAACCACCCTTTTTTCTTAAAGTTTAATTAAATATAAGATTTTATTCATATTTGTGAAATAAAAACGTGACAAAAAACACTTGTATGCACGCCATTTACAACCACTTCTATAAAAATGTAATTTAAATATCAGAATGTGCTTTTAAAAAATACTCCTACTGGCATTCCTTTATAAAAAGGAACAATTACATACAGAGCACAAGAAACGTTGCTATTTATAAATCAAGCATCTAGGTGATATTTTGAACTATGAAATTGATGCATTTACGCGTGCCATAATCAAACCACAGTGGATTTGATAAAAATGAAAAATATAGTTTGGGGGTTTATCATGACCTTTGATATTTGAGTGAGAATTTGAAAATGGATGAAAGAGGGCACTTGATTTGTAAATAGAAATGTTTTGGGTGCCCTGTATGTAATCACACCTTATAGAAATAGCTAAACAATGTAATATCCAGCTCCATTATTAAAATATATATATATAATTATTACTCAAGATTCTTGTAGCAACTGATATTGAGTCAAGCAACATTTACTGCTTGTTTGGGGAGGCACTTTCCCCGCGATGTAGTTTCATATCGCAATTTGCGGCATTTGTTTGCAATGGCGCAACCACCGTCAAATTAACTTTATACAAAACACGGGCCGCAGGTTCAACTCCATGGCCCGTGTTCCTCGCTATTACTTTTCCTTTGCTTCCCTTGCTCCTTCCTTCCCTGTCCTCTTTACTTTCCTCGACTCGCCTCTTATCCTAAAAATCTCCTCTTTTGAACCATTCGATTCTATGGCTCCAGTGGCTAGCCCTTGTTTCCGGTTGCCTTTCGGTGGTTTTAGATGGTTGTTGCGGTGAGATTCAACTCTTCTATTCTTCTGTTTGGTTTGGTTGTTTTGCACAGTCTGCGCTCTGTACGGTGGTTCCTCTTCTTCAATTTCAGTTGGTTGTTCTGGTGTGCTTTCTATTCTCCCTCACCCTCTCCTCTTTTTTGTTCGGTTTGGTTTGGTGGTTATGCACAAACTATGCTCAATGTGGTGGTTCCTCCTCTCCCCACTATTTCGGTATTCTCTGCGTTATCTACTAGCTGGTTCTTGATTTTACAATTGGGCTCAATGGTTCAATTGTAGTGGTTTTTGAATTTGCAACTTGGTTGTTTCAGATCTCTGCTTTTTAGTTTCAGTGGATGTTGGCTTTTAGGGTTTGGTAGCTTTTAATGTGATATGCTTGGAAAATATTTTTACTTCTTTATGCTGCATCCTTTTGATGGTTTTGGTTGTATGCAATGGTTGGTTTTGTGGTGGTGTTTGCATATGGGGATTGGAATATAGATGGTGGTGGCTGAAAATGCAATTGAAAAAATGATAGAAATGATATGCTCGATAGGTCATTTTGCTTCTTTATGTTACATCATGTTGATGGATTTGATCATGTGCAATGGTTCGTTTGGCAGTGTTTGCATATGTGAATTGGAACATACATGTTGGTGGTTGGAAATGCAAGTGAAAAGACAAATAATGTTTGCATATGCAAATTGATAGTGGTGGTGTTTGCATATGCAAGTTGGAAACATGGATGGCGGTAGTTGGAAATGCAAGTGATGTTGTTGCAAAAAGTTTGATTGATGTTGCTGCCAAAATTTTGGTTGAGGTGCTCGTCGTTTTGTTGGTGTGTGGGTGTGTTGGTGTGCAAACTTGCTGGTGTGTCAAGGTGGTGGTGGTGGTATTGTGGATGCTGTGTTGTGTTGAGGTGGTTGTGGTGATATTGTGCATGTTCGGGTTTATTGATACCTTGGTGTGTGGCGGTGGGGGCAGTGGTGTGGTGTGGTGATGTGTGGGTGGTGTGGTGGTGTGGTGTGGACGTGTTATGCAGATTGTTGGAGGGACAGTGGTGATGCTATTGTGACATTCTTATTTTTTCTCTTAGCTGTTTTAAATATTTTTTTATGACAAATATCTATGTTGATTAGTTTTTCTTATGCTAGTATACACAATGGTTAAAACCAAAGAGACCGGTTCACCTGCAATATGTGATAAAGATACAAAAATAATATTTTGCGACCTTTGTCTCAAGGAGGTCAAATTAAGGAATAGAATGACAACGTATTTCAACAAGGAGGACCGACAAAATATTATTAAAAATTTCAATGACAGTACAAGCAAGAAGTTCACTAGGATGCAGTTAAAAACAAATGGGATTACCTTAAAAACAATTGAAAAATACGGAAAGAATTGAAGTTGGACATGATTGACATCTATGCTTCAACTTGAGAGAGTGTATTAGAATATTAGACTAACAACGACTATTCGTAGCAGTTCTTAATATGCAGATGTTCGTATTATTATTTGTTTTTATTTGCTTTCACTTGTTTTCCTATTTCTCTTTATTCTATTTTTATTTCTTTCCTTATAAGTGTCCCTTGTAATAAGATTTATATACCCCTCTTTCTATCAATTGGATAGACTGCTCTACTCCCAAATTTCAAGAAGTGTTTCAATGATTTATAAAATTAGAATTTTTAATATTATGTTTTGAGTTAATAACATAATATCTGTCATGTAGGCTAATGGAATAATGGGAGTTGTGCATTAAATTTAGGATTATGTGCAAGGAAAAGTAATAGCAACAAAGAAAATAAAAATAACTATTATGAATTATGAAGTTCTTCAATTGAAATATCCATAAAAACCTATAAGGAGTAATATTATTTAACTGCGAGTGATTCAACTCTATGCTTCATCATGTTACAAGGGTACATAAATATTATAATACAGACAGGTTCAACATAATAGAAGATACACAAAGTCCAATCCTTTAATATGTGTATAACAAGCATATCAAGCTCATAATGCAGCTTACCATTGGTAGACTAAAGTAAAATTTAGAGTGGTTTAAGATTTCTAAGACGAAACTAAGAGGGACAAGCTATGGTAAAATATACCATAAATATTGCCTTTAAGATGATGATATGAACACTGTAAAACCAATTTTTGATAATAATCTATTTTTAAAGTTATTAGATATAAAGGGTTAACAGAAAGGGTTCAATAAAAAAAGATTAACATGAGAGAGTTTGTAAATGATTGATGTGTGCTAGAAAATTTGCGGCGGTAGAGTAATGAATTATCTTCTTAGGGTTGCACGATGATTCAACACACACTCAAATGAAAATGAATCAAGTTGTGATAACACCAGAAGTTTTTACATGGAAAACCCGTAAAGGAAAAAAACCACGGGATCTGGCCCAGTTGTAAAAATTCACTATAAGTTGATGATTATAGATGCCCCTTGTCCCACAGACGAGAAATGATTATTAGCTTTCCAAATTACAGCGTCGACTGACGACGTCTAGTCAACGGTGGTTGACGGAGGTCGACGGTGATTGACGGTAGTTGACGACAATCGATGACGGTCAACGGTGGTCGACGGAGATCAGCGGTGGTTGTCGACGGTCATTGGTGGTCGACGGTCATTGGAGGTCGACGACGATAGACGATGGCGAGGATGATCTTGGACTTGAGCTCCTTCTCAAGGCCTCAAGTTCTCTCTTAAGCCTCCCCCTCTCATGTGAGGGTGAGGCTCTATTATAGTGTTTTGAGTGCAATTAATGCAGGAATATAAACTATTTTGATCAGACGGTCCGGAAAGCTTCCCTTGATCAGATGACGTTTGATAGACATTTGAGTGCCTTAATGATGTCGGAATTGAGCAATCTTGGGCTCGTTAGATTCGTCTTATCGAGACGTTCAATTCGACTATGAACTCGTTAAATTCGACATCCATTTGTCTTTTCAAATGCCTCTAGAAATCTCAAAGAATGATTTAATGATTTGATCCAGGCTTGATCTGAATCGGATTGGACTAGTTTTTATATCATTGGGTCCGTTTCATCGAGCCAGTCAGTTTGACCATAAGTTTGCTGAAATCAGAGCTCTGGATGACTTTTATCAATATTTGAATATTTCTTGATCGAAATATTGCCTTCAGATTCGTGTCGGAAAAATTTTTTTGGTAGCATATCAAATGATGATGATATAAATGTTAGCCATAGTTGGAAGAACAATTAAATTTTGAAAACTCGGAAGAGTGAAAATTAATTTGAGATGGTGATATTGCATGGTATGTTAGTTTTTTTTAAGTTTCTTGTTATTACAATTTTATGATAAGGAATTAGCTTCAATGTATTTATAGTTAACCATAAATTTTTGAACTAGTCTTTATTGCAAATGTCTTCAAGATGAAATTATACAATGTCATTGGTGAGTCCCAAGCCCTGAAAGCAAAAAGTGAAGGGTTGAACGTAAAATTTGTTGAAAAATCATGACTTGAATCATTTCAATTCTTGTGCAAAGCGAGGGCATTCCCTAGAAGCGACAAGCTGTATGACCTGGATACAACGAAAAGTTTGTGAGGGCCCCTACATCGGCGCCTGAGTGTAGTGCCAAATAAAGAAGAGTTCTCACACTGCACACGAATGCATGTAAATTAGAAGTTAGTCAATGAAACTAATATTAGAATAAGATCTTGAAATATAGATATTCTTATAAGAAAATTAATAGAATTAATTTATATTATGGCTCATAGAAAGATAAATATCTGATGTATTCAAGACACTAAGTTGGATGGAGAAAAGATTAAAAAGATTGATAGCTTAAGTTTTAAACTTTGGTATTTAGGTAAGAGTCACACTAGCAATGATATTGGCGTAATTATAGATAATAGTTTGAAAGATGATGTTATAAAAATTAATAGAATTAAAAATAGAATTATAACACTAAAAGTTATTGTTGATATTAAAATTTTTAATGTTATAAGTGTTTATGCTCCTCAAATAGGTTTATATATAAGTGCAAAAGAAAAATTCTGAAATAATTTAGAAGAATTAATATAAATGATATCTCTTGAAGAAATAACTTTTATTTGAGGAGATTTAAATTGATATGTTGGTAGAGTGGTATAAGATTTTAGAAATATTCATGGTGGTTATGATTTTGGAGTGATTAATGAAAAAGTTAGAACCATATTAGATTTTGTTTTATCGTATAATTTTATTGTTGCTAATATTTTGTTTAAGAAAAGAGATGGACATATTATTACTTATAAGAATATGTTTAATAAAACAAAAATTAAATATTTTCTTATAAGAAAAAGAGATCGTCGAGAGTGTAAAGATTGTAAGGGCATTTCAAATGAAAATTTAAGTACTCGGCATCAAATTTTAAGATAGAGTTGCAAGAAAAAATACAAGAAAATGTTATCATATAATTAGATGGGAGCACCTAAAAGACAAATAAAATTATTTTTATGAGTAAACTTTAAGATTTTAAGATTTGGGATATTCATGATGAATTCTATGCAAGATAAAGTGACTTGCACTATTAAACAAGTTGCAAAATAACCTAGAAGATATATAAAAATATTTTGATGAGTGAACTTTAAGATTTCAAGATTTGGGATGTTTATGATGAATTCTATGCAAGGTAAAGTGGCATGCACAATTAAACAAGTTGCAAAATAATTACTAGGAGAATCAAAATAAAAAAAAAATATTTATATAAAAAATAATTGATAATGAAATAATAATGTGCAAGAAAAGATAAAATATAAAAAGTTATGTTATAAAAATTATTTTAAGTATAAAAGCTTAGAAAACTGAGAAAAATTATAAAGTGGCCTGCATGGAGTCTAAGAGACAATTTATGATGTTAAAAACTCTATTTTTAGTGATCTTTATAATAAATTAAATACTAAAGGTGGTGTAAAATAAATGTACAAAGTAGTTAAACAAAGACATAAGAAAGGTAAGGATTTAATTCAAATAAAGTGTATCAAAAAGTGTTCTTTCTTAGAGAAAGACATTGAACATAGGTGGGTGAACTGTTTTAATAAAATTTCTGAAAATACGATCAACCTTAGTGATCTTAATATCGTTAATAATAATAAAATAATTTATTTTTATTGTCACATTAGGAAAAATGAAATTGATGAGATTTTAAATAATATCAAGGATGAAAAATCAGTAAGACATAATAATATTCCAATTGTAGTATAGAAATATTTAGAAGATTTGAAAGTTTCTTGACTTATTAAACTTTTTAATATTATTTTAAAAACTCAAAAGATGCTTGAGTAGAGGAAGAGTGTTTTGGTCCCTATTTTTAAGAATAAAGGTGATGCACAAGAGTGTGCAAATTATAGAGAAATTAAGTTGATGTTACACACTTTAAAATTATGGGAGATGGTAAGTAAACATAGCTTAAGACGTGATATAAATATTTTTCATAATCTGTTTTGATTTTTGCGAGGCGGGTCAACTATGTAAGTTATACATTTATCGAGAGGTTTGATGGAGAAGTACAGAGAGAATAAGGAGGATCAACATATGATTTTTAGAAATTTAGAAAAAATCTTACGAAAAGGTTCTAAGAGAAGTCCTTTGGAGATTTCTAGAGAAGAAATGTGTTTATATGACTTATGTTCAAGTTATTAAGGAAATGTATACCATACTTGTTACTTGTGTTCGAACAGGAGGATTGACCATGTATTTCCCAATTTCAGTTGGATTGTATTACAAATCGACTTTAAGCCTATAACTTTTTTTTGCTTTAGTATGGATGCTCTTACTAGACATTTATAAGAGGATGTACCTTGGTGTATGATTTTTGTTGATGATCTTCTTGTGAATAACACTAGAGAAAGATTTCAGGAAAAACTTGAATCATGGATCTACATTAGAGTCCAAAGGCCTTCAAGTGAGTAGATCTAAAACTGAATACATTGAATGTAATTTTAATAGTAGTAGAACTGAATATATGGAATGTAACTCTAGCAGTAGTAGCTTTAGTGACAGAGTTGTAACTATATTTGATAAAATCATTAACCAGTTCAAACATTTTAGATAACTCGAGTCTATTTTTCAAAGTGATGTTGATATAGATGGGGATGTTATTAGTAAAATTCAACGTGGTTGGTTCATGTGGAGGAATGCTTCAGACCTATGGTATGATAGAAAAGTACCGCTTAGACTGAAAGGAATTTTTATAAGATGGTGGTGAGACCTACAATGCTCTATGACACAAAATGTTGGACTTTAAAAGAGAAGCATAGATGAGAATGCTCAGGTGGATGAGTAGCTTGAAACTTAGAGGCAAAATGTGAAATGAATATATACGTGATAGGGTAGGTGTAGCTGTAGTGACGCAAAAGATTAGAGAGAGTCGTCTTAAATGGTTTGTTCATTTTAAATGTCGACCATCTGATGATCTAGTTAGGAGAGTAGATGTTTCAGATTTGACTTATGTTAAGAAAGGAAGAGGTAGACCATAATAAACTTGGGCATATTGTATAAAAATGATTTTAATCTATTAGAACTATTTGAAAATATGACACTCAATAAGACACAATGGAAAAAAAAGATTCATGCAGACGACCCCGATTAGAGGGATAAAGGCTTGTTCTTGTTAGTACGCTAGATGAAATTATATATGTTCATTAGATTTAAGAAAACTTACATAACCCCGTGACCAACATACTAGCCTATTTCTTCCTCATTTATCTCACCATAATCATATGTTGGAACACTTGCATGGTACCTTCATACCATAGCATTCTCATAATATTACTACTTTGGTACTTCTGGTGTACTCCTTACTAGATACTAGGTGATGGTCTATCGACCTATAACAATAATAGCAAATATAATATTTGAGTGCTACTAATAGGCCATTTGTGAAGCTTAAGGGTGATATATGAGTATCTAAATTGTAATCTTTTTTAATTAGTCCATTTTTGTTAAAGCAATCATTATTTAGTTTTTATTTAAATAACTTATAGGTATAATCCTCATAAGTCTTCAACGTACTGAATAACTAAATTAATGAGGAGCATAATGATGCACCTTATTGGTTATAGAGGAAGATAACAATGATGCGTCAAAACTTTGATAGATGAAGATCCGTTATGTCAAGGGGCATGATTAATCATGCACGTCAAATTAAGGAAATACATAATTGAATTGGAAAGCAAATAAAAGGAGACTTATTTGCTATACATGGGAGTCTAAAAATTATTGTAGGGGAGCAAAAAAGCTAAAAGTTTGTGTCTGTGTCTGCGTGCGTGCGTGTGCGTGTGTGTTTTATGCGCATTCAGAGGAAAATAAAATTTAAATTAGAAAATCAATTCTTTCTTAGAGCAATTTGATGGAGATATATTGTGTTTAAAGGAATGTCTTGCATGCCGATATAAAACTGAAGCAGCGGAGTGCCATAGATATATAAAACAAATACCTCCCTTAGGGTGTCTTGGTAAGTATACTTGATAATTGACTGATGAATCAAACATAGATATAAATATAGATAATATAGTGGCATGTAAATATGTTAGCATAGAGTGGCATTGATAATCATTCAAATTATCTTAAAATAACTAAATTCTATCATCGTTGTAAAAAACTAGTCAAATCTGACTTTTTTAGTGATACTTATTAACTAATATTACATGAATCTTTTATTGTTCGAAATGCACACACCAATATATTGTCACATATACTTCAACAAATAAATGTTATTAATTAATTTTGAGTTTGTTATTTTGACCCCCAATTAATGAACTAAGGTAAAAGAGCAATTTTGTAATGTGGCACCGCCACCTACCACATCTCACCTACCGCTCACCTACCGGCCACCTACCTCCCACCTACCACTCTCTTGCTTCTATAAATAGAGAAGGTGTGAGGCCTAGGAGAGCAAGGGGAGAAGATATCTTTAGCTACCACAAAGGAGGAGAGAATAGCTATAGAGTTAGAAGGAGGAGAGCATCTTGAGGCCTTGTATCAAGGTGTCACTTGAGAGGGAGGCCATAGAAGGAATATGAGGGATCGTCTCTATGTATAAGCTATGTATTCTCCATTTCTTTTGCCTTAGTGAGAAGATGAGGGCTCATCTCTATGTATAAGCTATGTATTCTTCATTTCTTTTGCCTTAGTGAACTGTGAGGGCTCATCTCTATGTATAAGTTATGTATTCTCCATTTCTTTTGCCTTAGTGATATATTGATGCATCTTGAGGCCTTGTATCAAGGTGTTGCTTGAGAGGGAGGTCATAGAAGGAAGATGAGAGTTCGTCTCTATGTATAAGCTATGTATTCTCTGGCCACAGAAAGAAGATGAGGGCTCGTCTCTATGTATAAGCTATGTATTCTCTATTTCTTTTGTATTAGTGAACTATTTGATTGATTCCCTTCCGTGGACGTAGATCCAATTGGATCGAACCACGTAAATGATCTGTGTTTGCTTGTCTTCTTTTTCGTCTCATTTCTATGCCAAGAAGTACATATCTCACAACAGAGTTATTAAAGTGACTCATTATAACAATTTTTTATAGAATCTCTATTTGGTTGTTTGGTGGATTGCCATTATGTTCAAAAAATTTCTCTCCCTAAGCCATGCTTGTTCTTTTTGACTTCATATTGTGAGCTTCTAAAAGAAACATGCATAATTTTTTTCTTCGTACTGTGTTGTGCTCGACAACATCTTGTTGATCTTCATCCAAATCATCCCTAACCTAGATTGTCTCCTTCTCTAACAAGCTCCCCCAGTTAAACTGATCCATTTGTTTGAGTCAAGCTTGAGCTTTGGAGTTAATGGACGAGCCTAATTTGAGCTTGAATTTGAGCTAAGAATTTGATAGATGAGCCAAGCTAAGAGTAGTTATGACACAAGCTAGACTTGGCTCGATTTCACGCCTAGGTACAACTCAAAAACTCATGGGCTTCAAACTATGTATGCAAACCTTTATATCTAGAAATATAAAGTATAATATGATTTTATTAAACATCAAAAAGATGCATTAATGTCTATGGTAGGATTTTTAATGCTATGGAAACCAAGACTCTTTGATTGAACTTGGAACATATTACTCATAGTCATTGCTACTACAGCAACACTTTATCTGTTTGGGCCAAGACATAAGGGCATACCAAGCCAAACGGCCTCCTTTGTAGCTGTAATATAGGTTATATATTAAACTTTTATGATAGATAGTGAAACAAATAATTATTTCTTAATGCCATAAGAGAGTTTAGTCAAACAGAAAAATTAATAAGAGTTGAGTTCTCAGTAGTGGCATTGCATCTGGTATTTAAATTTATATTATAGTTCTATTTATGCTTTTTATTGGGGTTTATGCATCCTTTGATTTTGTGGTTGTTTCTTCTATTTTTTTCATCATTTATTATTTCTATTTTTATTATTTTCTTATTAACTTTATTGATAAAATAAAATATTATTTTTTTTCAATGATTATCTTTAGATATTTTACTTATACTTACTTGCATATGTAATTATTCTTTTCTTAGCATAAAAAGGTTCAACTAATCTTGAATCTTGAGGTTTTTTTAAGTGGCAAGGTAAATCTCTTCATCATGTCCCATCTTGTTAGCATGTTAGGCTTCTTAAACTTGAGATCTCACAGAGTAGTGTCAGAGTCATCTATATTATACCAACATCTCTTATTTTTTTAAGATGAGTAGTGGAATAACTACTTTTAAGTTATTCATAATTATTATTTGTATATCATATATATTATTTAAGTATTTGTTTACTATTTCATACAAGTTTAATTGTATTCTATTTATACAAAATGATATCAACGAGAAATGAGATGTGACAAGAGCAATATCAAAGCCATATATTTTGTATTCAAAATCTCTTATTTTCTTAAGACGGGTTGAGGAATAACTTCTTCTAGGTTATTTATAATTATTATTTTTATATTATATTATTTTATTTAAGTCTTTTTTTATCTATTTTATGCAACTTTTATTGTAGTCTATATGCACAAAATGATACCAATGAGGAAAAAATGCCCCTGCCCTTTGAATCCTCGTGATATAGAAAGAGGAGCTCTATGTATTATATTTGTTTGAATGAGTAGTACATAATACTATAGATGTTATTTGATATAACCTTTAAACCCTTATAGCGCATTTTAAGCACTAAATAAAAAGTCACAATGAATAACTAAACAAATCTTTTTATTAGGATTGACACAAACTATAATCAAGACACAAGACGGTTAGATTTGAATGGACTTTTCTTGTGCACTATGCATGCCCCCCAAAAAGGAGGGCGATTTTAGGTGAGCTGACAAGTCTTTTAGACTCAAGTGAATGCCTCTATATAGACTCTAGAAGAATGCCCCTAAGCTTTGGTTGAGAGTGCTTGAAGGCTCTGAGGGTGATTGCCTCAAGGCTCTAGGGGAGCGCCTCAAAGCCTTAAGCCTCCAAGGATTTGGGTGAATGCCTCTTAGCGTCCTTCACTCAGATGGATCCATAAACCTAGCGTACAATAACCAATTTTAGAGTGTTCAAGTATACTTGATAATTGACTGATGAATCATATATAGACATATAACTATACATAATACAGTGGCATATGAAACATTGGTTAACATTGGTTATCATTCAAATTACCTTAAAATATCTAAACTCTTTCATTACTGCAATAAAATATTACTAAAGTTTGATTATTTAGTATTACTTATTATACTTCTATTGCATGCCTATTTTTTGTTCAAAATGCACGCCCAAATATATATCCTGTTATATATACTTTAATACACAAAATTTATTAATTAATTTTGAATTAATAAATTAATTCATTATACAATTTTCTTATAACATATTCTACATTGTTGTTTGGTAGATTGTCATAATAAGAGTCAACTTCTCACTAGTAACATTATTTTTTGTATTTAAATTTATATTTTTATTATATATATACAATTTTGGTTTAGGTAACCTTTGATTATGTGGTAGTTTATTCTAGTTTTTTTTATGAGTTTTTATTTTTTCTTTTTTACTATGTTCTTCGTGAAGTTAATTGATAAAATAAAATATTATTTTTCATTGATTATCTGTACACGTTTTGCTTATGATTTTACTTGCATATTAGGTTATTCTTTTTTGAGTCTAAATGTTTAATTAATCTTGACTCTTGAGGTTTACTTCAGGAATTCTTGTCAATCCCTTGATCACGTTCTATGTTATCAGGATGTGCTACCTCTTGAACTAAAAATTTGATAGAGTATTAGTGTCATCTATCTATATTCAATGTCCTTTATTTTCTTAAGAAGGAAAATAGGATAACTTCATTTAGGTTAATCATAAATATTATCATTAAATCCTATTTATCATATTTAAGTATGTTTTTATATGTTTTATTATATTTTATTAATACAAAATGATGCCTCTTATATAAATCTTTGTTTATATATTTTTATATGCTTCATTTTATTTTATTTATACAAAATGACGCCAAAGAGAAAAAATGCTACTAGTACGTGCATAGACAACGGCTTAAAACTATTAAGGCCCTGTTTGGGGCCACTTATTTCATGCGGCGCAGCGCCAAACCACGTTGCCTTTTTTTTCGTTTAGTTTCGGCGTTTTCTAGCAACGTGTTGCAAAGTTCAGTGGAACGCGGGTTGCAGGTTTGACCTAGTGGCCCGTGTTTACTATTATACAACGGGTGCTGCGGGCAACTCCAATTACTACCCTACCCCCTCGCGAAACTTCGCCCTCCCCCTTCTCGCGACTGAGCCACTCCTTAACCCTTTCCCGTGATTGAGCCTCTCCCCATCCATTCTTGCGCTGAGCTTCTCCCTCCCCGGTCATCTCCTTTTATCCGGTCTGTGGTCGATGCTCATGTTTGGTTGGATCCTTTCCTTAGGAATACGAAATTATCTTTGAACTTTTCTCTGGCATTACGATTTTGGGTTTGGTTGTCCTCTAGCTGGTTCTCAAATGATTGGCCTATTTTTGTTGGTTTTTCAATTATTTTATTGATTGATTTTCAACTAGGGTGGTTTCACTTTTGACTGGTTTTCGATTGAGGTGTGTAGTTCTATGGTTGGTGTGCTTATTGCTGATTGGGGTGATGACTGCGGTTGGGGTACTTACTGTCCTGCGATGTGGCTGTGGGTTCTCTGGTTTTGGTGTGGTTGTTATTTGGGATGTTGTCTGCGGTTATGTAGCTGTGGTGGCGGCTGTTGTAAAGAGGTGCTGGCTGTGGCTGGGTGATGACTGTGTTGTGATGCGGTTGTGGGCTTTATGGCGTCCTGGTGATTGTAGTTTGGGATGCTAGTTGTGATTGGGGTGCTGGCTATGCTTTGTGTAGTTGTGGGTTCAAAGATTTTGCTGGTGGAAGTTGTTTTAGATGCTGACAGTGGTTATTGACCAAAGGAAAATATGTTGAGATTTTCATACCTATTTTATACTGTTGTTGATGATATTACACTTTAAAGAAAGATATTTTTGATGTTTTGTTGCAGGAATGATGAATTAGGGTCATTGGAGTAAAAAAATGTAAAAAGGAGCAAATTTAGAGCGAAAAGGACCAAAATGTGCAGAATTGAACTAAGGCACCGACGACACCATCGACCACGCCGAAAATTAGATTTTCCTGAGACTCCAGAATTAATTCATTATGAAGGTCCGCCGACGGTGCCCTCGAGGCCGCCGACGGTGAGGTCGGCGGTTATGCCCAATCAGGCTTTGTATAAGACCAAATTTTGAAGGGTGCTTAGGCAACTCTTGAGAAAGCTCGTCCACAACTTTAAAAGAATATTTTGGCCGAAAGTTAGACAGGTCCTGAATGTTAGAAAGGTTCTGAAGGTTAGAGAGGTTCCATTAGTGTATAGAGAATTTACTAGAGTGTCAAAATTATGAGGAATTCTTCGAGAGATTGTAAGAGTGGAGGGAAAGTGAGATTTCTTCCTCCTTGCTACTTCGAAGAGAAATTCTGTGTGCTGTAAAGAAAGTAATAGATTTAGAGGAACTTCGAGGAGTGTTCTTGGGGAAGAAATTAGAGATACNTTATTATGAAAGGATGCATCTCTTGGGGAAATACATCGAATCAAGACACATTTTGAAGAAATACCAAGATACATTTTGGAGAATTATAAAAGAAGAAAGATTGGGACTTTGAATGAAGTTCTGAAAGTACTGTAAAGGTTTTAAAGTTCAAAAATTGGGGAGTTAGTTGGAGAGATTTTCCCACATATTTATCCTTTTTTATTTTAGTTTTATATTGAGAGTGTTGTAAAAGAGAAGAGATTAAAAAAAACTTCAAGAGTTTGGTGTAGGACTTCAGATAAATTTTTATCTTTTCTTTTAGACTACTTTTGGTTTTAATTTAGACTTTTTGTTGATTTGACAATGATTTCTGNGATTACATCCAAGATTTAGGAAGGTCAAAGCCCTTGGAAGTTGGGTGCAAATAAATAGGAAAATAATATTATTGGGCATAGCAATGGAGATTTTAGAGTGACAGACTAAAATCCTCAATTTGATCCTATCGTTTGGGTGCTGAAGTGTAGATGTTAGCCCTCAGACAAAGGGAACATGAGAGCTCCGAGGTGAGAGCCGTTATCCTTCCAGCCTAGCCGCAGATTCAGTAAACCAGCGTAGGATTAGTCAATGTTCTTTATGCCTGGACCAAAGGGTAAAGAATAGGTATGCTCCTATTTGACACAATATAATTTGAACTAATTCACTTTATCCATTCACTATAATTTCTTGACAAGGAGAATAATATTTTCTTATATATTGAATATCACATTTAAACCTTCATTAATATCATTAGTTATTTAATAGTTATTAAAATTATATATTTATTTCATTTGCCTATTAGTGACAGATAAGCAAATTGAGCTTCATTGTTGCGATTAAAGTATTGCTTTTTTAAAATCTTAATTCGTAGTTCTAAACCACTCCCTATGGGATCGATATCTAGGACTCTATTAGAGTCCTATATTACTTGAGCGATACGTATACTTGCGTTGATAAGTGTGACTTTACAATTATTGAATAGTTATTACGTCCATATTTATCTTATATTTTTAAGCATATATAAAGTCGTGGTCAATTATGTAGTTGTGGTGGTGGTTTTTATAAGCGGGTGTTGACTGTGTTGTGATGTGACTGTGAGTTCTATGGGTGTGATGGCGGCTGTTGTTTGGGATGCTGACTATAGTTGAAGTGGTTGGGGTGCTGGCTATGCTATGATGTGGTTGTGGGTTCTATGATTTTGGTGGTGGCTGTTGTTTGGGATGCTTGTTGTGGTTATATGGTTGTGGTGGTGGCTATTGTAAGGGGGTGCTGGTTGTGCTATGATGTGGCTTCTATGATTTTGGTGAGGTTGTTTTTTAGGATGCTGGTTGTGGTTATATGGTTGTGGTGGTGGCTGTTATAAAGGGGTGTTAGCTGTGTTGTGATGTGGCTGTGGGTTTTATCGATATTGTGGTGGTTATTGTTTGGAATGTTGGCTGTGGTTGTGGTGTCTGTTGTGCTGTGATGTGGCTCTGGATTCTATGGTTTTGGTGGTGGCTGTTGTTTGGAATGTTGGATGTGGTTATGTAGTTGTGATGGTGGCTATTGTAAGGGGTTGAAATTGGGGTGCAGGCTGTGTTGTGATGTGATTGTGGGTTCTATGGGTGTGGTGGTGGCTGTTCTTTGGAATGTTGGTTGTGGTTGGGGTGTCGGCTGTGTTGTGATGTGGTTCTGGGCTATATAATTGGTGGTGGTTGTTCTTCGGGATGCTAGTTATGGTCATATAATTGTGGTGGTGGTTGTTTTAAGGGGGTGTTGGTTGTGTTGTGATGTGGTTGTTGGTTATATGGGTATGGTGGTGATTGGGGGTGTTTGGGATGCTGACTATGGTTGGGGTGTCGGTTGTGGTTGGGATGCTCGTTGTGGGTTCTATGATTTTTGTGGTGGCTGCTGTTTGGGATGCTGGTTATGATTCTATAGTTGTGGTGGTGGCTGTTGTAAGGGGGTGCCAATTTTGGTTGTTGTGGTGGCCATTGTAAGGAAGTGTTGGCTATGCTATGATGTGGTTGTGGGTTTTATGGGTGCGATGTTGGTTGTTATTTAGGATGTTGGTTGTGGTTTGGGTATCGACTCTGTTGTGATATGGTTGTGGGTTCTATGATTTTGGTGGTCGTCGTTGTTTGTGATGTTGGCTATGGTTATAGAATTGTAGTGGTGAATATTGTAAGAGGGTGCTGAGTGTGATTGGGGTGTTAGTTGTGCTATGATGTGGTTGTGGGTTCTATGAGTGTTGTGGTGGCAATTGTTTGGGATGCCGACTATGGTTGGGGTGTCAGCTGTGTTGTGATGTGGCTCTAGGTTTTATGGTTTTGATGGTAGATGTTGTTCAGGATGCTGGTCGTGGTTATGTAGTTGTAGTGGTGGCTACTTTAAGGGGTGTTGGTTGTGCTATGATGTGATTGTGAGCTCTATAGGTGTGGTGGTGGTGGTTGTTTGGCATGTTGGTTGTGGTTTAGGTGTCGGCTATGCTGTGATGTGGGTGTGGGTTCTATGATATTGGTGGTGGCTATTGTTCGAAATGTTGGTTTTGCTTGTGTAATTGTGGTGATGGCTGTTGTAAAAGGGTTTTGGTAGTGTTGTGATGTGGTTGTGGGTTCTATTGGTGTGGTGATGGCTGTTGTTTTGGATGTTGGATGTGGTTGGGGTGCCGACTGTGCTGTGATGTTGTTGCGAGTTCTATGATTTTGGTGGTATTTCTTCTTTATTTAATACTAATTGTACTTTATTTCTTTTATTCAAAATCATTTGTTCTTTACATTTTATGTTGATTGTTAGAACTTTTTACGTTATTTGTAAGTGTATTTTTTTCTAGTTGCATTTCACTTATATTTATTTTGGTGGGTTTGAGAGCTAAATGATGAGACATTTGACATTAAGGGTACTTTTGAATGGTTTGTTAGTCGTTTGTTGGTGTCACATGTCAAATCCTAAGACAACCAAACTCCTCTCTTCTTTTCAGCGATCTGGTTTTTGAGGGTCTTATGGATGACTTTTTTTTGTGATATACATATGTGACAGACACGAGCTTGATTTTACGGGGTTAAAGACCCTTTTCTTACATGAACTATTTTAGTGTCAGATTCGTAATGACAAACTCTTTGATTGATATACTGAGTTCTCTGAGACGTCACACTTCTTTTATCAATTTGTACTTGTTTATTTTCGTTCCTTGTATAATTGATATTGATTGTTTTGGGCTTTTTACGCTATTTGTAAGTGTATTTTCTTTCCATTTCTATTTCACTTATTTTTCTTTTTGTGGGTATGAGAAGTAAATAACGAGACATTTGAATTTAAAGGTTCTTCTGAATGACATGTTAATCACTGTTGGTTGGTGTCACAAGTAAAATTCTAATAAAAGCAACCAAATTCCTCTCTTCTTTTATGTGGCAAGGTTTATGAGGATATTCTGGATGGTTTTTTTGGTGATATACAAATGTGACAGACACAAGCTTGGTTTTAAGTGTGTTAAAGGTAACCAAGAATCCTTTTTCTTACAATGTTTGTTGTCTTTTTATAGTGACAAATTCATTGGTTGGTATACTGAGTTTTTTGAGACCTCACATCTGCAAAAACTGTAATTAGTTACTTCTTTTAGCAATTTCAATTTCTA
This sequence comes from Phalaenopsis hybrid cultivar, assembly GCA_002079205.1. Classification (NCBI taxonomy): domain Eukaryota; kingdom Viridiplantae; phylum Streptophyta; class Magnoliopsida; order Asparagales; family Orchidaceae; genus Phalaenopsis; species Phalaenopsis hybrid cultivar. The sequence goes on along the minus strand of JXCR01147451.1, from coordinate 128,659 downwards.
TTATGATTAATGGAATCTATTTTGTAGCATTCAAGAAATATGAGCTCCACGATTTTATGGACCTCCCGCCGATTGCTCAATCACTGCGGGCTTCAGACTTCCATACTTATGTAATGTCAGACACATAGCTACGGAAGACAGTTCTACAGTTGCCCGCAGAGAATCACATCTTCCGGTGGGCAGACAGTCCGAAAAATTCCATTGCAGACAGTGATCAGAAATGAATAACATCTCTGGAGGACGACGAAACATTATTAAATGTAATTTTAATAGTCTTTTTCTTTTTTAGCAATCTTGATATCCACTATGAAGGTGTATAACATATTTTTTGTACTATTTTTATGTCATTTTTTGCTCTTCAAGGATCAAATATATATGACTATGACAGTTCTGTTACAAACAACGTTACTACATAGAAGTAGAATGCTCATTTATCCAGAAATAACTATCTCACAGTTGTTTTCAAATCATAGAAAACAAACAGCCAACCAAATTATTCACAGCAGCTTCCTGAGGCAACTGCTACACAACAGCTTATTGATAAGTTGTAGCTGCCCCAAACAGGCCCCAAGTCATTTATGTTCCTAGAGGTCCCGAGTTTAATAATCACCATTGTGCTACAACTTAAATCATTAAAAATTACTAAGTCAAAGTCGGTCCTCTTTGAGATGATTACTAATGTTATCGTTCAAATTACACAGGCAAAAATAATAAAAAAGTGTATAATTTAATGATTTTATTCCAAATAAAATTACGTTTTACAATTGCATATATAATTAAGATATATTTTAGTAATGATGAAGTTAAAATTATAGATAGTTAATAAATTCAAATATAAAATAGTATGTANTCCACCACTATTAGCAATCTTGATATCCACTATTAAGTAAGGTGTATTTCTCAACTATCAAATATATATATGACTATGACAGTTCTGTTACAAACAACATTACTACATAGAAGTAGAATTGTTATTTATCTAGAAATAATTGTCTCGCAACTGTTTTCAAATCATAGAAAAAAAAACAGCCAGCCAGATTATTCACAGTAGCTTCCTGAGGCAGCTGCTACACAACAACTTATTGATAAGCTGCAGCTGCTCCAAACAAACCCCAAGTCATTTATGTTCCTAGAGGTCCCAAGTTCGATAATCACCATTGTGCTACAACTTAAATAATTAAAAATTACTAACTTAAAGTCAGTCCTCTTTGAGAAGATTACTAATGTTATCGTTCAAATTACGCAATATAATTTAAAGATTTTATTACAAATAAAATTACTTTTTACAATTAAAATTGCATATCTAATTAAGATATATTTTAGTAATGATGAAGTTAAAAGTATAGATAGTTAATAAATTCAAATATAAAAGAGTACGTTAAATTTTAAGATTTATTTAATATTATTAGAAAATATAATTTATACTTGTAAGAAATTTAAAATATAAAATTTATGCTCAAAGATTTAGCACACAAGAATTTTAATTTCATATTTTGCTTAGCTTCATTAAATTTGGGGGGTATTAATAACTAATTTCTTAAATTTTCCTTTCTTTGGCATTTAAATTTTATATATTTTGAATGAATACAAATACAAAGAACAATAATTTTATTAAAAGTAATTTTCATGAAATTAATATTACATGTAGATATTATAAAAGCTTAATTTAATGTTATGATTTATATACATATTATAATTAATTTTTTCCTAATTCCTAATTTTTCTTATGATCCTAAAATCTAAAATCTTGCATATTAAAACATAGTTAATAGCATAAAAAATTGATTTTATTATAAACTTTAATAAAGTTAACATGGAATAAAAATGATGAGGATTTGCAAACCCTCATCAAAATTTGTCTCCATGCATGTAAGTCTTCATGTAAATTTCATACACATATAATTCATGCAAAAATCTCTAAAACTTATATGAATTGAAGCATATAAAATTTTTATATCCCACATTTATTGTCACTTGTACATCCTTCAATTCTCCAAATCAAGTATTTTTTATGTATATATTGATAAATATGAGAAAAAAATATGACTCTTTTCATATAATAAAGAGATTATAAAATAATATTAGATGAAGTGCGAAACAAATCATAATCCCTCTTTTTATTATGAATTTTTTCATAGTCTTTAAAAATTGGTATGATTTATTAAATATATTCACTTTATTTACCTTTTATTAACATAAGTTATGTAGCATTATATGTTTAGTTAATAATGAAGAAGATTTTGATGCATCTATTTGTCTTGTCTAAAATTTATTATTTGTGGATAATTTGGGGGCTATAAAAAAAATTATTAGTTGATTTCTATAAAAATAAGAAAATCATTAAATAATTTAATTGAAATATTTAAAAATAATTTTTTTGAACGATTTTTGAAAATATTATTTAATGATATGTGTAACTTTTTAGAGAAATAATTATGTTTAAAAGAGCTTAAGAAGTCAATTATATTTATATCTTAAATAAGTAAATTGTTTTCATAGGAAAAATAATGAAAATAATAAAATATATCATAAATAAAATGGATTGTCTTCCATAAATTGTTTATATATATACTATACTAAATTATTTGTGAATTATAAATTATATTTATTGTAAAAAAATTAGGCAAAATATCAAATTTGAAAAAAATGAATAATTAATTATTTTTTAAAAAAAATATTTTTATAGTATTTCTAAGAATGTTATTTGATATAAAAATTAAATATTACAATAGATATATATATATAGTACAATTTTTCATGCATAGGTTTAAAACCATTAAGGTGCTATGTATGTAAATATGAAAATATGTAAATACATATTTTTAAGATTAAACGTATCATATAAACATTTTTTAAGACTCTTTTACCGTTATTTTTTTCTCTTTCTTTGGCTTGAGGACGAATATTAGAAAATATTTATCTACTATTAAACATGTGACTTGGAGCATCACGCTCATTCGTATAAAATAAATTTACATCAAGTGCATCCATTTCTGAATTAAAATCAAATTAACCTATTATNTAGGTTTAAAACCATTAAGGTGCTATGTATGTAAATATGAAAATATGTAAATACATATTTTTAAGATTAAACATATCATATAAACATTTTTTAAGACTATTTTATCGTTCTTTTTTCTCATTCTTTGGCTTGAGGAAGAATATTAGAAAATATTTATCTACTATTAAACAAATGACTTGAAGCATCTCGCTCATTCATATAAAATAAATTTACATCAAGTGCATCCATTTCTCAATTAAAATCAAATTGACCTATTATTATGTTATCTAGCTTACAAAAAATAGTTATTGTGTTCAAAAATACACTAAACTCTATTCTCATTAGCAGAGTTTGATATGAAGTGGCTATAAACTGGCTATCCACTTATTATGCTGCTATAGATGACCATAAGTGGAGAGTAAATACACTTCGTACAACACCTTTTAATTTTAACAATATTAGATGAGAAATATACTGTATGGTATTCAAAATTAGAAGCATTAAGATGATCACCTATAAATTATTTAGTCATCTTGCTCGCATATACTAATAAAAAGATACTGTGCCCTTGATTTCAGAATTTATTGAAATATTTCTTGATGGTTTGCTTGGTGTTGTGCGATATGTACTTCCTAGCATAAAATTGAAACGCAAATAATACAAATCAAACCAGATCGTTTACGTGGTTTTCCAACTGGATCTACGTCCACGGGAGGGAATCAATCAAATAGTTCACTAAGACAAAAGAAATGGAGAATACATAGCTTATACATAGAGATGAAAGTAAACCAGATCGTTTACGTGGTTTTCCAACTGGATCTACGTCCACGGGAGGGAATCAATCAAATAGTTCACTAAGACAAAAGAAATGGAGAATACATAGCTTATACATAGAGATGAAAATCAAATAGTTCACTAAGGCAAAAGAAATGGAGAATACATAGTTTATACATAGAGATGAGCCATCATCTTCCTTCTATGGTCTCCCTCTCAAGTNATTAAACGTATCATATAAACATTTTTTAAGACTCTTTTACCGTTATTTTTTTCTCTTTCTTTGGCTTGAGGAAGAATATTAGAAAATATTTATCTACTATTAAACATGTGACTTGGAGCATCACGCTCATTCATATAAAATAAATTTACATCAAGTGCATCCATTTCTCAATTAAAATCAAATTAACCTATTACTATGTTATCTAGCTTACAAAAAATAGTTATTGTGTCCATAAACAAGACATACTAATGATGTACATACGCCTGATACACTTAACTCTATTCTCATTAGCAGAGTTTGATATGAAGTGGCTATAAACTGGCTATCCACTTATTATGCTACTATAGATGACCATAAGGGGAGAGTAAACTCATATACACTTTATACAACACCTTTTAATTTTAACAATATTAGATGAGAAATATACTGTATGGTATTAAAAATTAGAAGCATTAAGATGATCGCCTATAAATTATTTAGTCAACTTGCTCACATATACTAATAAAAGATACCGTGCCCTTGATTTCAGAATTTACTGAAATATTTCTTGATGGTTTGCTTGGCTAATACCTGATTGTATTATCAAAGTCACCATAGATTTACTACTCCCAGATATCATTCCAATTTTCAGAACATTGCATCACATGACAACTATTAAACTCAAAGTGCTCATGGTGCAGTTATAGAAACTACTTGGTAAATGATTTATAAGACTTAGCATTTCACCATGAAGAGCACCGATTTTGTTCAGAAATGAAATGATGATATCAGCTTGTGCATTAGCTACAAAGTCCTGAATAAAGAAATTTTGAAGAATAAATATAATTATCCTTTACATCAGATAGGCATCTATTTGATCAATTAGAATGTTATTTCGTGTTTTCAAAATTGACCCTCAATTTGGGTACCGATATTGACAATCAAGAATGATAATGTGATTAAGACTATTTTTTAATCCAATTATGACCATTATAGATTTCAAATGATGTTGTTTGGATTGATTAATGCACATGTTGCTTTTATGGAACATATGAATAGAGTTTATAAATCTTATTTAGATTATGTTTTATTTTGTTTATTGATGATATTTTGATCTACTCTAAGTTGAAAATATGCCCAACATTTTAGAGCAATGTTGAATAAGCTCTATGCAAAATTTCATTAGTGTAAGTTTTGACTTTGAGATGCGTTCCTTAGGTGCATTATTAGTAGACCTAAATTTTTTTCAGGATCCTAATAAAACTAGGGCATAATGGATTGGCCAAAACTGAGCACCATCATAAGGAATTATATTTTTTTTTGGCTTGACTAGCTTTATTAGGAGCTTTATTGAAATTTTTTTCTATTTTGGATGGTGTTTTGTGGTGATATCCATATGTGACACATACGTGTTTGGTATTACGTAGGTTAAAGACAACCAAGAACCCTTTTTTATAAGGTCTACTATTCTCATGTAGTGATAGATTTATTGGTTTATATATTGAGTTCTCTGAGACATCACAGCTGCATAAAAAATTATAATTTTCTTGGCTTGGCTAGCTTTTTTACTTGGAGCTTTGCTGAAATTTTTTTTAGTATTTCTATATCGTTGACTATGTTGGCAAAAAAATTCATCAAAAAAGTGCAGTTTTGTTGGTTTTCAAAACCAAACTTTAGACGCCAACAAAAATGGAGGAATTTTATTTTAGTAGTTCACACTCCCTCTACTTTTTCTGGTTTAATTTATAAGCAAATACATCACATTTTTCTGAAAATAAAACTAANAAGATGCTCTCCTCCTCTCTAGCTCTCTAGTTATTCTCTCCTCCTTTGTGGTAGCTTAAGATCTCTTCTCTTCCTCTCCTAGGCCTCACACCCTCTATTTATAGAAACAAGAGAGAGGTAGGCGGGAGGTAGGTGGGCGGTAGGTGAGCAGTAGGTGAAATGTGGTAGGTGGCAGTGCCACATTACAAAATTACCTTTTTTACTTTAGTTCAATAATTGGGGGTTAAAATAACAATTCTCCCACCTTGACCCTCAATTGAGAAGCTTTGAAGTAAAGATTCCCTCCACCTGGCCCCTGAGGGGCCCTTAGCCCTTAGTGAAGTTTACTAAGTCCAGACATTCTGAACTTAGCTGTCGGTAGCACCTTAGTGAGCATATCAACAGAATTTTCTTCAGTAGGTATCGTCTTCACTACTTTTGCCCTCACAAAATGAAGCTTTATATCTATATGTTTGGATCTTTCATGAAATACCTGATTTCTGGTTAGGTGAATGATGCTTTGGTTGTCGCAAAACACAGTTATCACCTTCTGATGTATCCCAAGCTCTTCAGCCATGTCCTTTAGCCACATAGCTTCCTTTATTGCTTCAATCACAGTGATGTATTCGGCCTCTGTTGTTGAGAGGGCCACAACAGATTGGAGGTTAGACTTCCAACTGACTGCAGTACCGAAGACAGTGAAAATGAATTCGGTCAGTGACTTCCTGGTGTCAATGCTTCCTGCATAATCGGAGTCCACGTAACCAACTACCTTTTTTTCTGTCTTCCTGCCTTTTAAAGAGTAGACCCAGGTCTGTAGTGCCTCTCAAGTACCTCAGGATCCATTTTAGTGGTTCCCAGTGAGTCTGTCCTGGTTTGTCATGAACCTGCTTACAATGCTGACGGCGTAGGCCAAATCTGGTATGTTGCAGATCATCCCATACATGATGCTACCAACCCCGCTGGCATAAGGGACACCCTCCATGTATATTTTCTCATCTTCAGTCTCTGGTGCTTGAGAGTTTCACAATGTGAAGTGTTGGCCATTAGTTGTTGCAACTTGCTTAGCCTCATGCATGTTGAACCTTGCTAGAACCTTCTGAATGTATGACTTTTGAGACAAGAATAAGGTGTCATTTTTCCTATCTCTAGTAATCTCCATCCCTAGGATTTTTGTAGCATGTTCTAAGTCCTTCATGTCAAATTCAAAATTGAGCATACCTTTGATCTTCTGGATTTCCTCCCTACTTCTGCTGGCTGCTAGCATATCATCCACATAAAGAAGCAAGTAGGTACTTATTTCACCGTCCTGCCACTTCATGTACACGCAACTGTGGTAGCTGCATCTGACAAATCCGATCTTTAGCATGAACTCATCAAATCGTTTGTACCATTGTCTGGGGCTTTGTTTCAGTCCATACAAAGCTTTCTTCAGCAAGCAAACTTTGTCCTTTGTCTCAGGTGTGCAGTACCCATCTGGCTGATCCATGTAGATGGTTTCTTCAAGCTCTCCATGCAGGAACGCAGTCTTAACATCTAGCTGCTCTAATTCCAAATTGAATTGAACCGCTAGTGCTAAGACTATCCTAATGGAGCAGTGCTTCACGACGGGCGAGAAGATTTCGTTGAAGTCGATTCCTTCTACCTGAGTGAATCCCTTTGCAACGAGTCTGGCTTTGTACCTAATTCTCTCAATACCTGGCGTATCTTCCTTCTTCTTAAAGATCCACTTGCAACCAACCACTCGTTTGTTCTTTGGTCGATCCACAAGTTTCCAGGTTTTGTTCTTCATCAGAGAAGTCATTTCCTCATCCATAGCTTCTTCCCACCTGAGTCTTTCCTTGCTCTTTAGGGCTTCCTTGTAGTTGCTCGGTTCTGCTTCTTCTATCTCTTCATCAACACTTAAACCATATGAGATTATATCTGCATGGCCGTATCTCTCTGGCGGTCTGATAGTTCTTCTTTGTCTGTCCCTTACCAAGTTGTAGTCATCAGATCTTCTTTCTGGCTCAATCACTTGTTGCTCCTCTGCCACTTCATACTGATCGTTCACAACAGTCATTTGACTTGTCAAAGTTTGTTGTTGTTGCAGCTCCACCTCAATTGAAGAATCCTTCTTGGTGATATTATTTTTGATAGCATTGCTATAAAAATTTGCCATTTTGGACTCATCGAATGTCACATCTCTACTGATGATGCATTTCTGTTGATCTAGGCACCAGAGTTTGTAGCCCTTGGTTCCAAGTGGGTATCCAATGAAAATGCACTTCAGGGCTCTTGCTTCTAGCTTATCCTATCTAACATGAGCAAATGCAGTACATCCAAAAACTTTGAGATTATCATAGTTACCTGGTTTCCCGCATCACATCCCCAAAAGTGTCTTCATATTGATAGCAGTTGATGGGCATCTGTTGATAAGGTAGCAGGCGGTTGACACAGCTTCACCCCAAAAATTTTTGGGTAGACCTGCATTTAGTAGCATGCACCTCACTCTCTCTAGGAGTCCTGTTCATTCTCTTAGCCAGGCCATTCTGTTGAGTGGTTCGGACTGTCTTATGCCTTGTGATGTCATTCCTCCTGCACAGCTCCTCAAACTGCTCTGAACAGTACTCTAAGCCATTGTCAGTTATCAAGTGCTTCAACTTGATTTCCATGTTATTTTTTGTGACAGTTAGCCAGTCTCTGAATCTCTGAAAGGCTTCATCCTTTGATTTAAGGATGAAAACCCATACCTTCATGGTATAGTCATCTATGATGGACATGAAGTATCTCCCTCCTCCATGAGTCTGAGTTCTGGCTGGCCCCCATAGATCGCTGTGAACATAGTCAAGGGGTTTCTTTGATGAGTGAGTTCCGGTAGAGAACTTCACCCTGGCGGCCTTCCCCAAAACGCATTATTCACAGAATTCCAGTTTGTTGACTCGATCTCCACATAATTGTTGACCTCATTTTTCGTGAGGTCCAGTATTTCTTGTAGGAGATAGGATCTAACCTTAGGGGTCTTCTTGCGACTATCTTAGAACCTTAGAAGTGGGACCCGCCTCATTTTAGTTCGACCTACTTCCGTCCTCTTTTGGAGTTTCGTGTGTGTGGTATCGACTTCTAGCACTTAGAAGGATGAAACCGACATGAGGAAACCCAAAAGGGATTCCTGTAAGACATTTTTGAGCCTTAGGGTGGCCTTCTGCACAATTCTCACTCCCGCGCGCACGAAGCTTCGCAATTTGGAGAGTCGACGCGTCTGATCGCCGCAATTCGCATCGCTTGCACTGTTATTTATCGAGGGCTCGAGTAAAATTTTTGACACGATCAATCGCGGGTCGAAATTATGTGAAATTTGAATTTCGATGCGTTTTTGACCCGATTGTCTACGACGTCGTCCGAGCGACCCCCCAAACTTCCTTTAAACTTTCTTTCTCTTAGTGCCGACAATAATAGACTTGCTTGGACAGTTCTTGTAAGCCTCTTTCACTTACATGCCCCAGTCTCATGTGCCATAGTCTGGTCCTGTCAAGTTCTGATTGAACTGCGTTTGAGAAGTTACCGATCACGGTTCTTCCAACTAGTGAGTATAGTCCATTCTTTCTGACTCCTTTCATAACTATGAGAGAACCTTTGGATACTCTGATGCAGTCATTCTCTGTTTTGAATGAGTATCCACTTGACTCTAGCATACTTAGAAAGATCAGATTTCTTTTGATTTCCGGTACATACCTGACGTGCTGCAGTATCCTTTCAGCTCCATCGAACATCTTGATTCTGATTGTCCCGTTGCTGACTACCCTGCAAGCTTTATTATCACCAAGGAGAACAGACCCACCGTTCTCCAACTGCGGTGACTCGAACCAGTATTTGTGGGGACACATGTGGAAGGAGCACCCTGAGTCAAGGATCCACTCCCTGCTAGATTCAGATTCTGTGATCGCCAGAGCTTCAGCTGAATCATAGCCATCTGAGGCTACGCTTGCCTCTCCAGAATCTCTGGGCTTCTCCTGAAAACTTTTCTTTCTATCCGGACAGTTCCTTCTAAAGTGACCTTCCTTGTGGTAGTGGTAACACTTGTTAGATCTCTTAGAAGACTGACTTCTGCCCTTCCTTCTAAACTTTGATCTGCTCTGATCACTTTTGAAGTCTTTCTTGCTCGATCTTCCTCTAACTGTCAGACTATCTCCACTGGTTTCTTCTTTCATGTCGTGCTTCTTCTGCAGTTCTTTAGCTCTAATAAAAGATTGAACATCTTCTAGAGTAATAGTTTGCGCCCTTCCATAGAGCATCGCATCTTTGAAATGCTCGTAGCTCTTGGGAATAGAGTTTAACAATAGTAGTGCCTTGTCCTCATCGTCCATCTTGATATCGATGTTCTCGAGGTCATCGATGATCTTGTTGAACTCGTCAATCTGCTCTGAGACGGATTTGTCTTCATGCATTTTGAAGGAGTATAGGCGCTGCTTCAGAAAAAGCCTACTAGCCAGAAACTTTGTCAAGTAGAGTTCCTCGAGTTTGGCCCAAAGTGCTTGAGCCGTTGTCTCCCTCAACACCTCCCTCAGAACTTTGTCGCCCAAGCTCAGGATTATCAAACTGTGAGCCTTGTCCAGTATGTCAATCTTCTCCTTCTCGGTCATGTCGGTCGGCAATGTCGTCAACCCTTGCAAAGCATCTACAACACCCTGCTGAACCAATGGAGCTCTCATTTTCACTCTCCATAGACCAAAATCATTATTCCCGTTGAATTTCTCGATGTCGAATTTGGCGGAACCAATTATTGTGGCTTGATCCCCTATAAAGTCTGAAGTCTGCTTTGCTGAGCACCTACTGAATTCTGAGAGCTATTGCGGTGTGCTTCTGTTGCAGCGTGTGCTAGCTGTCGCGAAAATCTTCCTCTGCTCCTTCACGTGCAGTTCCTCCACCGTCTCGCCGAACCGCACAACCTGCGGTGCTAATCCAGTCGATCAAAGCTTTCACTGCTCACCGAATCTGTCGCGATTCGGCTACATGCGACATGATCTGCTTGCTCCTCCGTTCGTGAATGTCGAACTCCTGTCACGATTCGGCTGACTGCGACGCGATCTGCTTGCTCCTCTATTCGTGAATGTCGAACTCCTCTTCTTCGTCGCTGACCCGAACACCTTTACGCGGACACCTCTAGCCAAGAAGTATGGATCTTCCCACAGACAGCGCCAATTGTTTTGTGATATGTACTTCCTAGCATAAAATAAAAACGCCCACAGACGGCGCCAATTGTTGTGAGATATGTACTTCCTGGCATATAAATGAGACGAAAAAAAATACAAATCAAACCAAGTCGTTTACGTGGTTCGATCCAACTGGATCTACGTCCACGGAAGGGAATCAATCACACAGATTGTTTACGTGGTTCGATCCAACTGGATCTACGTCCACGGGAGGGAATCAATCAAACAGGATCGTTTACGTGGTTCGATCCAGCTGGATCTACGTCCACGGGAGGGAATCAATCAAATAGTTCACTAAGACAAAAGAAATGGAGAATACATAGCTTATACATAGAGATGAAAGTAAACAAGGTGTTTACGTGGTTCGATCCAACTGGATCTACGTCCACGGAAGGGAATCAATCAAATAGTTCACTAAGACCGTGGTTCATCCAACTGGATCTACGTCCACGGGAGGGAATCAATCAAATAGTTCACTAAGACGATCCAACTGGATCTACGTCCACGGGAGGGAATCAATCAAATATAAAGAACACAAGCAAACACAGATCGTTTGCGTGGTTCGATCCAACTGGATCTACGTCCACGGAAGGGAATCAATCAAATAGTTCACTAAGGCAAAAGAAATGGATCCAGCTGGATCTACGTCCACGGGAGGGAATCAATCAAATAGTTCACTAAGGCAAAGAAATGGAGAATACAAGCTATACATAGAGATGAGCCCTCATCTTCCTTCTATGGCCTCCCTCTCAAGCAACACCTTGATACAATGCCTCAAGATGCTCTCCTCCTCTCTAGCTCTCTAGCTATTCTCTCCTCCTTTGTGGTAGCTTAAGATCTCATCCCTTGCTCTCCGCTCTCCTCCTCTCTAGCTCTCTAGCTATTCTCTCCTCCTTTGTAGTAGCTTAAGATCTCTCTCTCCTCCTCTCTAGCTCTCTAGCTATTCTCTCTTCCTTTGTGGTAGCTTAAGATCTCTTCCCTCCTCCTCTCTAGCTCTCTAGCTATTCTCTCCTCCTTTGTGGTAGCTTAAGATCTCTTCTCTTCTTCTCTTCCTCTCCTAGGCCTCACATCCTCTCTATTTATAGAAACAAGAAAGATAGGTGGGAGGTAAGGGGGCAGTAGGTGACGGTAGGTGAGATGTGGTAGGTGGCGGTGCCACATTACAAAATTGCCCTTTTACCATAGTTCAATAATTGGGGGTTAAAATAACACTTGGCTACTACCTGATTGTACGATCAAATTCACCATAGATTTACTACTCTCAGATATCATTCCAATGTTCAGAACATTGCATCATATGACAACTATTAAACTCAAAGTGCTCATGGTGTAGTTACAGAAACTACTTGGCAAATGGTTTATAAGACTGAGCATTTCACCATGAAGAGCACCGACTTTGTTCAGAAATGAAATGATGATATCAGCTGATGCATTAACTACAAAGTTCTGAATAAAGAAATTTTGAAGAATAAATATAATTATCCTTTACATCAGATAGGCATCTATTTGATCAATTAGAATGTTATTTCGTGTTTTCAAAATTGACCCTCAATTTGGGTACCAATATTGACAATCAAGAATGATAATGTAATTAAGACTATTTTTCAATCCAATTATGATTATTATAGATTTCAAACGATGTTGTTTGGATTGATTAATGCTCATGTTGCTTTTATGGAACATATGAATAGAGTTTATAAATCTTATTTAGATTATGTTTTATTCTGTTTATTGATGATATTTTGATCTACTCTAAGAGGAAAATATGCCCAACATTTTAGAGCAATGTTGAATAAGCTCTATGCAAAATTCATTAGTGTAAGTTTTGACTTTGAGATGTGTTCCTTAGGTGCATTATTAGTAGACCTAAATTTTTTTCAGGATTCTAATAAAACTAGGGCATAATGGATTGGCCAAAACTGAGCATTATTATAAGGAATTATAATTTTTTTTGACTTGACTAGCTTTATTGAATTTTTTTTTCTATTTTGGATGGTGTTTTTTGGTGATATGCAACGTAGGTTAAAGCCAACCAAAAACCGTTTTTTTATAAGGTCTACTATCCTCATGTAGTGATAGATTTGTTGGTTTATATATTGAGTTCTCTGAGACCTCACAGCTACATAAAAAATTATAATTTTCTTGGCTTGGCTAGCTTTTTTATTTGGAGCTTTGCTGAAATTCTTTTTAGCATTTCTATATCGTTGACTATGTTGGCAAAATAATTCATCAAATATGTGCAGTTTGATGCTTGTAATAAAAGTTTTTTAAAACTTGAGAATTGATTAGTGTTGAGTTCTATTCTAATCATTCCTTCTAGCCCCAATGATTTCGAATCATCTTATACAACAAGGCAGAGTGACATCTTATGCTTCTAAACTGCGAAAGGTAGAGAAGAGAAATTATCAACTTATAAATTGGAGTTGGTCGCACTTTTTTTGCATTCAAGATCTCAGAACATTATCTATGTTGTAATCATTCTTAGATTTTTACTGATTATAAATGTTTGAAATCTATTCTTAGGCAATGAATTTAGTAGCTGAAAGGTTATGATTTATTGATTTAGTGTTATCTCGGTAAGACTAATACAATTATAGATGTTTTAACCATGGAATCTCTAACAACTTTAGCTTGAGATAGTACTTCATAAAAAAATTCTATCATATATCACAGCTATTCAACCAAGACTATCAGATTAGATCCATGCTACTCTGATGAAAAAAGTTGAATTAATCCAGCTTAGAGAACAAGTTCAAAATTGATTTTAAAATAGTCGGCTATTGATAGTGCAGGTGTGTTGCGGAATATGATTCAATTGTGACATAAATTAAGAATTTGATAGAAGATATTACAAGAAGCACACAACACTCCATATTTTATTCATTCAGAGAGTATAAAAATGCATCAAAATCATAAGGAACTATTGTGATGAGCTACAATGTAAATAATGTGATAGATTTATAACTAAATGTTTTTGTCAAAGATTTAAGGCTGAACAGTAAAGACTCAGTGAACTATTGCAACCTGTTTTTATTCCATAGTTAAAGTAGGAGGATAATGCAAAAAATTTTGTAGTTGGTTTTCCTGAATTGAAACAACATCATAATACAAATTGAATAATGTTTAACAAACTTATATAGTAAGTTCAACTTTTGCCAATCAAGCACACAAGATCTACCAAGTGGAAAGGCGAACAAAAATCTCCATGAATAATATTTATTTGATTTCATGTAATATCAGCCATTATTGTGTCTGAATGAGGTAAAATATTTATTTTTAGATTATGGAATAAGTGCAATGGGTTTTGGATGTGAAGTTAAACTTTCAACAGTGAGCTTCTCTTTTAGAAAGAAGGTTACTCAAAGTATACTGCTTTGAACATAAAAGATTTGTTGAGAACTTGCATTGTTTACCTCAAAGCTAGGTAGGAAGAATACATTAACTCACAGAATTCGCCAATTATAACTGTTTTCAAGCTCTCATCGGCATAACACAATAGGAGGCTCTTTATAGTAGAAAGTTTAGAACCATTTTATGTTGTTTAAGGTTGGTGAGAGGAAATCTTAGGATCTCAATTAAGCTACTAAGTTGATCCATCTAATTTGAGAATGATAACATTTGATTCATGAGCACCTAGAAAGATAATTTGACCCCTAGCATAGAAAGATTGAGTTTGTAATCATTAGAACTTTTTAGTTTAATATTTTATTTTTTTGAGGATTTACTTATGCATAGAATTATAGATTTAGCAAGAGTAAAGAAGTTTAAAATCTGCATCGTTGGACCTTTTTAGTTGACTGAGAGTGTTGTTATATTTTGTTATTGTTCAATTCCAACTTTGAGACTTGTTAGTATGCACAATATTTTTTAACTCTTCTTATTATGTTATTACATGCATGATGTTTATGTTATATTGGTGCCAAACCAAAAGAAAATTTAGTCATTTGTGCGCCTAAAGGCAATGGCAATGTAATCATTTGTCATTTCTTAATATTAAGTATAAATAGAGTTAATATGTTTAGGGTTACGGTTATGCATGAGATTGAGACTTGTATCTTATTCTTAGAGTTTGGGAGAGATTTTCTACCTCTCAAATTATAGAAATTAGGAGAGATTGCCTACCCTTAGTATTGTTGGTATTTATATTTATATTTGTCTTGAGTGTTTGATATTATTGTAATAAAATATATATTTGCACTATCTTTTTGCGTAAAAAATCAATTCGATCTCTATCAAATTGGTATCAGAACAATCGATCTATGGGAAACAAATGACGATCGATGTGATCGACGCTTACAAAGTTCTTGATCGAGATTAAGAACCATGGGATTGCCGCAAACAACGTCTCC
Source organism: Phalaenopsis hybrid cultivar (assembly GCA_002079205.1). Taxonomy (NCBI): domain Eukaryota; kingdom Viridiplantae; phylum Streptophyta; class Magnoliopsida; order Asparagales; family Orchidaceae; genus Phalaenopsis; species Phalaenopsis hybrid cultivar. The sequence continues at coordinate 113,377 of JXCR01147451.1, read as the reverse complement.
TTCACAAATGGAATGATGGATTGCATGCAGGAGTCCGCGATTCATGCGATCTGGGAAACGACAATCAGGATCGTGTGATACAAGCAATAAACCATAACTAGAAGAAAAGCGATCGAGCAGAAGTAACGTCGAAATCACAACAGCAAGGACACGTGACTGTCGTGATTGGAGTTAACTGGAAGGTCTTTGCTGATACAATTGTGATAATCGCTAACTGACAGTGACGTTGGGATGAAGTCTTACAGGCGTCAGAGTTATTTCAAGAGTTTGAGCAGAGGGATGGAAGCTTTTTCCATTTTTTATGTTTTTACCATGGTGAGCTCCAATAGTGATAAAGGAAGCAAGGTGTCAAACTTAAGAGGATTGAAGAAGCTTTTGGTGTGGTAGCTAAGGCCACAATTGATTTGCTTTAACTCCCCATGAGCTGGTCTAAGGAGTCATGACTTAGGTGTCATGTGTTGAGTGGCTTGGCTAAGTGTGTCATTTTGTCTTTTAGTGTTTGTTTTGGGCTTTAATTAATTTAATTTAATTTTTTTAATTAGGTAATGTCATGGTAGGTTATTTGAATCATAGGTTCACCCCTAGGGTTGAGCCATGTGTAATGGGTCATGTGGGTGATCCATGGGGTTGGTTCATGAGGGATGTGTCATGCCTAGACCTAACTTTGGGCTTTTGGGATTAAGCCTAGCCTTGGGCAATTAAGTTATTCCATAAAGATTAGGCCTATTGGGCCTTCATAATTAGCCTAACTGAATAATTAGGTTCATTCTTAACATTGCCTCCTTAATTTAATTTTGATTTTTAAATGATTTTGGTCATAAAAATTTCAGACGATTTTGATTTTATTTTGATAGGTTTAGTTGTTTATTAATTGATTTGATTATTTGATTCAAGTTAACTGAGGGTCCAATTGGAATTTGGTGAATTTTGATGATTCTAAATTTTTGGGTTAAATTGATGTGTCCAAGGCTTATGTTAATTTTAGGTTGGTTTTTGGAAAAATTAGGTGAGGCCAAAGTTTAATTTTGGCGACCCACCCCTCCCTTTAGTTTGAATTTTGATGTAATGAGATTTTTAGGGCTTTTAGGGTAATGTGATTGGAGAAAAATCCCTTGCTTGGCCTAGGACTAGCCTCAGGCTTGATGGACTTGTCTTAGGTTAAAGGGAATTTCTGGGGTAGCCAATGAGTTATTACGGGGGATTCCTAGGACTCTAGGCTCCAGGGGTAGCCTAAGTCGATTTTCACCTACAAGAATTCAACTTGGGCTTATATTGGTTTGAGAAAAGAATCATCCCAATAAAATATTGGGGATTTGGGCTTAACCTTTGAAACCCTAAGTGAATGTAGAATTGGTTTGAAGTTTTATGTGGGTGAGTTCCATCAGAGAAAAGATGTCCTCACAAAAGTGAAGTCAACATATCTCCTAATTTTTTTTATAGGTACGACAGAGTTTACCAAGAATATATGATTGTTTTGTTTTGTTGAGCTACACCACAAAGCTTTAAATTCTCAAAAATGCTAAACTACTCTCAGATCTAAACAAACCCTTTNTTGGTATCAGAACAATCGATCTATGGGAAACAAATGACGATCGATGTGATCGACGCTTACAGAGTTCTTGATCGAGATTGAGAATCATGGGATTGTTGCAAACAACGTCTCCTTCACAAAGGGAATGATGGATTGCATTCAGGAGTCCGCGATTCATGCGATCTGGGAAACGACTGTCAGGATCGTGTGATACAAGCAATAAACCATAAGTAGAAGAAAAGTGATCGAGCAGAAGTAACGTTGAAATCACAACACACAGGGACACGTGACTGTCGTGATTGGAGCTAACTGGGAAGGTATTTGTCGATACAATTGTGATAATCGCTAACTGATAGTGACGTTGGGATCAAGTCTTACAGGCTTCGGAGTTATTTCAAGGGTTTGAGCAGAGGGATGGAAGCTTTTTCCATTTTTGATGTTTTTACCATGGTGAGCTCCAATAGTGATGGAGGAAGCAGGGTGTCAAACTTAAGAGGATTGAAGAAGCTTTTGGTGTGGTAGCTAAGGCCATAATTGATTTGCTTTAACTCCCCATGAGCTGGTCTAAGGAGTCATTTTGTCTTTTAGTGTCTATTTTAGGCTTTAATTAATTTAATTTAATTTTTTTAATTATGTAATGNGAAGCTTTTGGTGTGGTAGCTAAGGCCATAATTGATTTGCTTTAACTCCCCATGAGCTGGTCTAAGGAGTCACGACTTAGGTGTCATGTGTTGAGTGGTTTGGCTAAGTGTGTCATTTTGTTTTTTAGTGTTTATTTTAGGCTTTAATTAATTTAATTTAATTTTTTTAATTATGTAATCTCATGGTAGGTTATTTGAATCATAGGTTCACCCCTAGGGTCGAGCCATGTGTAATGGGTCATGTGGGTGATCCATGGGGTTGTTTCATGAGGGATGAGTCATGCCTAGACCTAAGTTTGGGCTTTTGGGATTAAGCCTAGCCTTGGGCAATTAGGTTAGCCCATAAAGATTAGGCCTCGTGGGCCTTCATAATTAGCCTAACTGAATAATTAGGTAAATTCTTAACNTGGGCAATTAGGTTAGCCCATAAAGATTAGGCCTCGTGGGCCTTCATAATTAGCCTAACTGAATAATTAGGTTAAGTCTTAGTGTTGCCTCCTTAATTTAATTTTGATTTTTAAATGATTTTGGTCAAAACAATTTAAGACGATTTTGATTTTATTTTGATAGGTTTAGCTGTTTATTAATTGATTTGATTATTTGATTCAAGTTAACTGAGGGTCCAATTGGACTTTGGTGAAGTTTGATGATTATAAATTTTTGGGTTAAATTGATTTGTCCAAGGCTTATGTTAATTTTAGGGTTGGTTTTTGGAAAAATTAGGTGAGGCCAAAGTTTAATTTTGGCGTCCCACTCCTCCCTTTAGTTTGAATTTTGATGTAATGAGATTTTTAGGGCTTTTAGGGTAATGTGATTGGAGAAAATCCCGTGCTTGGCCCAGGACTAGCCTCAGGCTTAATGGANGGCTTTTAGGGTAATGTGATTGGAGAAAATCCCGTGCTTGGCCCAGGACTAGCCTCAGGCTTAATGGACTTATCTTAAGTTAAAGGAAATTTCTGGGGTAGCCAATGAGTTATTAGGGGGATTCCTAGGACTCTAGGCTCCAGGGGTAGCCTAAGTCAATTTTCACCTACAGGAATTCAACTTGGGCTTCTATTGGTTCGAAAATCGAATCATCCCAATAAAATATTGGGGATTTGGGTTTAATCTTTGAAACCCTAAGTGGATGTAGAATTTGTTTAAGCTTTATGTGGGTGAGTTCCATCAAAGAAAAGATGTCCTCACAAAATTGAAGTCAACTTATCTCCTAATTTTTTTTATAGGTACGACATAGTTTACCAAGAATATATGATTGTTTTGTTTTGTTGAGCTACACCACAAAGTTGGTTTGATCGGGAAAATTTATTTATGAATTGAAAAGCTTTAAATTCTCAAAAATGCTAAAGAACTACTTTCACATCTAAACAAACCCTTANTTATTTATGAATTGAAAAGCTTTAAATTCTCAAAAATGCTAAAGAACTACTTTCACATCTAAACAAACCCTTTATATTTATGAATAAAAATAAGCATTTAAATTTAATAAGTAATCATGAGATGACAAATAATTTGAATAAATCTAAAGAAGATCAAAATTTAATTGGAGAAGAAAGTTCCTAAATTTATAAGTTTGCAAGAGAAATTAAGCTGAATATGATTTTCTTAAAATTAGGGAGGGCAAGAGCCACCCCCTTGATTACATCATTGATTAGGGAGATAATGATGGTTTAGTTTGTTCATTTCATTCTGAAAAATATTTTAATCTTTTTTAACATGCAAAAGTGTTATTAATTTTAAAATTTCTAATGAACTTCATAGATATAAAGTGTATTTTTCTACTTTACATATTTATACTTATTTATATACTATTGCCATGCTGATTCATTTTTTCCTATCTAGAACACCAGAGATTTATCTCTTCTATCATCTGTTAAACCAAATTTATCTTTTAAGAATGTTTATTATGTTCATGGCATGAATCAGAATTTGTTTTATACTAGTCAAATGGTGGATAAAATATTTTATAATATTTAACCCCAGCAATGTGAGAATTTTGCAAACACTAATATTATAGTAAACTTATCAGTAAAAAGGAGTTCTTATTTTGACAAATCTCTATAAGATAAAATTACTCATAACATGCCTATGGAGATGTGATATAGGAAATGGTCTTCCTCAATGAAAAGTGAACACTAGAATTGCATATATTAGTTGCTGATAGATAAACTTCTTTCAAAGATGGTAATGGTGATGGGAGGCCCTTTGATGGGTTAGGTTGCAAGGTTCAGCTATGATTGTTTAATTTGAGCTATGAGGAAATTTTCTAAGATCCATGCTGTCATGGTGAAAGGTTTAGAAAGGTGTGATAAAAAAACTTCATGAAGAGTCTATTTTGAGATAATTTGGGCCAAATTGAAATATTATTTTAAGAGATGGATTTTTATTGGTGTAAAAGGCTTAATTTTATTGTGGATGCCTAGTTTATAATGCCAACTTGAGATCTAGGGAATACATGGTGAGATTTGAAGGTTTTTGAAGAAGTTTTAAGGTGCGGAGGATATTAATAGGTTTTAACTTGCCCTAGTTTAACCGAGAGATTCATAGCGAAGATTGGAGTCTTAGAGCACTTATTAGAGAAGTAACAAAACCTTAAAAAGATAAGAATAACTAACTATTCTTACAAAGAAAAAATAAAAACTTGAAGCCACCAAGCACCAGATTAATGTTTAGAGAATTTATTTAACATGTATCAGAGTTAAAATTAAAATATTATGATGTATTTTAGCTCGCTTATATAGGTTTTACAGAGCACTTGGAACTATCTTTATTTCAAACATAAAGTAGGGAAAATTTTAGAAGAAAACGGTCACGCCGGACCGCTTAATGAAGATTGAAATTCAATAAAAAACATTACTTTTTTTTCATTCTAATATAATTTCCATAAATGGCTGTCTAAAATTTCTCAGAAGTTGAAAATAGAATTTCAACAGNCCAAGCACCAGATTAATGTTTAGAGAATTTATTTAACATGTATCAGAGTTAAAATTAAAATATTATGATGTACTTTAGCTCGCTTATATAGGCTTTACAGAGCACTTGGAACTATATTTATTTCAAAAAAATAAATTGTAGGAAAAATTTTAGAAGAAAACGGTCACACCCAACCGCTTAATGAAGATTGAAACTCAATAAAAAAACATTTTTTTTTTCATTCTAATATACTTTCCATAAATGGCTGTCTAAAATTTCTCAGAAGTTGAAAATAAAATTTCAACAATGATAATTTAAAATTACATTAAGATATTTCACAACTATTCTCTTGTTACAAGCCTTGATTAGGCTTTTGCATTTGTTTGTAGAAGATACCATCCATTCAACTTCTCTTTTATGATTTATTTTGCTTGATATTGAGCTCCTGTTCTATAAATACATCTCTACCATCAAGAATACACTCTTTAGAGATACAATCTTTGTTGTAGGCATATAAATTATAAGAATTAAACTGCATCAAATCTATTATGTTTCCACGTAACAGTAGGGGAGAATCGAATTAACTAATGTCGGTTTGCCTGAACGAACATTTAATCGATTTGTTTTTTAAATGGAGATGGAAGGGGATGCTGTCAAATTTCATTAGAGAGAGTATGTGTGTGTGCGCGCACGCAATAACAAAAAAGGGAATGTGTGTGTGTGAGAGAGAGAGAGATAGAGAGAGCACATGAAGAGGGTTGAAGCCAAATGCAAGTAAGGACGGCATGTCGAGTAGGGCGCAAGCAATTTAGAGCAAGAGGCAAGCAGATGATCAGCAGAAGAGCTTGCGTGTGAGGGTGGCAAATTCAGCAAGTCGAGTGAAAAAACTTATAACTTGTGAGAGGGGAGATGAACCTATACAAACCAATCAAAGAGGGAACTAGAGAAAATATTGCACTTGATGAACAACTCAAACTTGTAATCAAACATCAAATGAACTCATATGAGTGCCATGTAGAACTGTAGATGAATCAATGCACTTAATGAACAACTTAAACTTGGCTTTCATGTTAGTTCAAATTAGTAAATAAATAAGTTTTTTTAAAAACTAAAAAGTTAAATGAAGCCAATTTGAACATTAATCAAACTTGTTTATTAATATTCACGGACATGCTTGTATGTTGTTCAATAAATAACTTGTTAAATACTTCGTGTTAATATGATATATTGTTTAAATAAAATTTAATTAACTAGAATTTAATTAATAATAGTAGATTATAAATTAATATCAATATGCATATAAATTTAATGCATTTTCTTCATATCAATGAACTAGTTTATTAATACTTTCATTGTATAAGTTTAACATATTTGAAATAAATTTCGTAGATTTATATGTTTAATATCTTTAATTTATGCAGCATTTGTTATGGATAAATATTAAATAACGTGAAAATAAAAATGAAATGAACTATATAAAATACTTGTAAGTACATTTTAATTGACGAAATTTACTCTTTTATAATAGCATCTAATGACAATAAAATACTAGTGCATATAAACTTTAAGAAAAAAAAACTAATATTGAAGTATCTTAAACGATACATTTTAGATGGTGCTCTTACGACATATGCAATATATAAAATGCTACATATAAGTATGATATGGTTCTTATTATACAGTTAAATTATTTGAACTTTTTACATTTTCATCTTTGAATAAATAAAATATCAAAATTATTTTATATAAATTAATTAAACTTAACCAACAAATTTATTGTATTTCTCAACTCCAATAGGCTACTATAACTTTAANAATCAATATGCATATAAATTTAATGCATTTTCTTCATATCAATGAACTAGTTTATTAATACTTTCATTGTATGAGTTTAACATATTTGAAATGAATTTTGTAGATTTATATGTTTAATATCTTTAATTTATGCAGCATTTTTTATAGATAAATATTAAATAACGTGAAAATAAAAATAAAATGAACTATATAAAATACCTGTAAGTACATTTTAATAGACAAGATTTACTCTTTTATAATAGTATCTAATGACAATAAAATACTAGTGCATTTAAACTTTAAAAAAAAAAAACTAATATTGAAGTATCTTAAACGATACATTTTAGATGGTGCTCTTACGACNAAGATTTACTCTTTTATAATAGTATCTAATGACAATAAAATACTAGTGCATTTAAACTTTAAAAAAAAAAAAACTAATATTGAAGTATCTTAAACGATACATTTTAGATGGTGCTCTTACGAGATATGCAATATGTAAAATGCTACATATAAGTATGATATGGTTCTTATTATACACTTAAATTATTTGAATTTTTAACATTTTCATCTTTGAATAAATAAACTATCAAAATTATTTTATATAAATTAATTAAACTTAAGAAACAAATTTATTATAATTCTCAACTCCTTTACGCTACTATAACTTTAGAAATATGAGTATCAATTGAGTTATTGATAACTCATAATGATTTTAAATTAGCATTTTTAGGTAGTTTTATTATAACAAGAGAAGCCATTTATAAACAATGTCATCAAATGAGAGAAAAGTGTTTCNAGAAATATGAGTATCAATTGAGTTATTGATAACTCATAATGATTTTAAATTAGCATTTTTAGGTAGTTTTATGATAACAAGAGAAGCCATTTATAAACAATGTCATCAAATGAGAGAAAAGTGTTTATATTAATAGCTGTTTTACTTTTAATATACTTCAAATTTTATTCACAAGTGACTCTCTTTTGATTATTAGAAGAAGAATAACTTAAATTTAATTTTTTCTCGGATAATCCGTTCCCAATTGATTATTCGACATATATCTTGCTTTTGTGAGGGCATTAGGTTAAGAAAATTTACAAGCATTTTTTATTGGATAATAAATTATATATACCATTAATGAATTATATATACCATTAAGACTTTGGAGGGAAGTGACTATATATATTAGCTTAGCATTCATTTTCTTATCATTTTATTTTATCATAATTAAATTTTCCTCAATCCTTTTGCAACCTTTATTAATGAATTCCTTAAAATTTCAATGATACACATGACTTTCTCCAGAAGTTTCATGATGAATGGAGGCTAAAAAAAATGGTGGGTGAACTTATGTCCTATATTTAACCAATAATAATATTTCGGAAAATTGCTTTAGCAAGCTTTATCAAGTTTGAAGTGATTTGTAAAGAAAAATTACGTAGCCATCATTAAAAAGAAAGTTCTAACCTTTCAATTTTTCCTTTCACAAGCTTTGCTCTCATATCAAATTTGTAAAAAGCCTTTTTGTAAGTAGTTTAGGTGGCTGAATTTGGCAATAGATATTCAGTTAAAGGTGTCTAGATATTCTTTAATGTTAATGATATGATACTGAAAGATTTAAAGTGGTATAACGAAAAAAAAAGAGCCTCAAAGGGAGGATTTTGGGTGGATGTATGATGTTGGTTGTTGGTTTGTAATTAGATATGGAGGATTTTTATAAAGTCGATAAAGCAGTGTGGAGAGTTTAAATCAAGTTTAGAGAGGAGTACACAATAGCATTAAAAAAATAAAGATAATCACATATTCTCATCAAAAGAAAGGCATAAACTTGAAGCCACCAAACACCAAATAAATGACAAGATTTTTTCTCAATAGATATTTGATTCCTAAGTATTATATTACAATGCATATGCACCATTCCTCTTTATAGACTTTTCAAGACTCTCAGACTGCCTTAATTTCATACAAAAGATATAAAGAAAATCTTAGAAGGTAAAGCAAGGGCCTGAACAAATTAAGAAGAAAATAATCTATGAAAAATGTATATATATATTTTTAAATTCCATAAAAACTTTCATAATTACCCATCTAAACTTTGCTCTAAGGTTAAAAATAATAATAATAATAATAATTTAATATTATATTAAAATAATTCTTTATANATTTGATTCCTAAGTAAAATATTATAATGCATATGCACCATTCCTCTTTATAGACTTTACAAGTCTCTTAAAACTGCCTTAATTTCATACAAAAGATATAAAGAAAATATTAGAAGGTAAAGCAAGGGCCTGACAAAATTAAGAAGAAAATTATCTATGAAAAATGTATATATTTTTTTTTAAAATTCCATAAAAACTTTCATAATTGCCCATCTAAACTTTGCTCTAAGGTAAATAATAATAATAATAATAATAATTTAAATATTATATTAAAATAATTCCTTATGGAGATCTTAATTGCAAGGGCTGATTGAACTTTAACCCTTGCTCTTGTAATTGGACAGTGGGCTGATTTTATCATATGGCGAAGGCCATCCATTCAATCTTGAAAATAGAATCTACTATTCTATAAAAGTTACATTGTTCTCTTTTATGATTTTAGCTTCAAAAAGGGCTTCTATTCCGCATTAATGAGTGGGATCAAACATAATCAATCTTTCATGTTGATTAATACAAATGTATTAAGAGTAGCTCAGCATGATTTTCTTGTACTAATATGCAAAATGTTCTTCCTTACAATAATGATTTATCTAGGCATATCTCTAGATATACCCGGGTTTACTTATAAAGCACAAACTAAAAATTAAAAAAAAAAAAAAATCCATTAGCTCAAAGCCTTCGTATAGGATTTACTACCAGGTACAAATATCTCTTTTTTGAGAAGGCCGCTTAATGAATATAGTTTCCATTGAATGTATAGTGTAACTAGCTGATTTGAAAAAAATTAAACCTTGTGGTTTTCACAAATCCTCTTATTACTACAATTTGATTGATGCATTGCTCCTTGTTTTATTAGANCATGTTGATTAATACAAATGTATTAAGAGTAGCTCAGCATGATTTTCTTGTACTAATATGCAAAATGTTCTTTCTTACAATAATGATTTATCCAGGCATACCTCTAGGGTTTACTTATGAAGCACAAACTAAAGATTTCAAAAAAAATCCATTAGCTCAAAGCCTTCGTATAGGATTTACTACCAGGTACAAATATCTCTTTCTTGAGAGGGCTGCTTAATGAATATAGTTTCCATTGAATGTATAGTGTGACTAGCTGATTTGAAAAAAATTAAACCTTGTGATTTTCACAAATCCTCATATTACTACAATTAGATTAATGCATTGTTCCTTGTTTTATTAGAAAAACAAATTCATGAGCATAAAGATAGAAGGAGAGGTGAATATGATCGTAGATATGCAACACAAATCGGTCAATTTTCGACAAGGAAAGGCTCGCGACATAAAAAAAAAAAACAAGGACAATGCAAATCATGCATTGGTTATTTGCACAATTGCATAAGGATTTGAAGGTAAAACTTCCATGCGTTTAATACATAGCTATGTAGGAAAATTTCTTAAATCTAAGAACAAGACTACCAACCACAGACCATCCTTTGTTCCACTACTATGCATGTTATTAAGGGTTGTTTACTTTAACACCTCTAAATGTTCATGAATCATAGCAAACCAACTAAACAAAACTAAATGTTCATGAATCATAGCAAACCAACTAAACAAAACAATCTTGAGCAATTCCAATTAAATTTCATTGTATTTTATTTATGCATCATTGATTAGGAATTTCAAATTGATACATATAGCACTACAAAAATTACGTTTATGTTAAATAAATTTATCAATCCACTCGTTCTATCAAACACAATGATCAGCATTAAAAATCCAAAAAATCACTAATATATAATGTCATATTTGCCACTTCCTATTTCATGTCACTATGGTTTAATTTTATAATCAAGCTTTATGGTTCAATTAGCAACAAAAAAATTGATTAAGAAAACTCAATATGAATCAGATCTCATAAAAGCAAAATTACCAATTGTAAGCATTCAGAGGTTGAATCAAAATCATTAAGAACTATAGTTCTAGTCCACAGCAATCATACCTCCTTAATAAAACTCAAGTACTTGTTTTTAATTTAAGTATTGCAAACTCGAATAATAGTATATACTTGTTATGTAAAAAACAATTTTTTTTCAAATAACAATATCATTTATAAAATAAATGTATGGATTCAATATTAATTATCTTAATTCGATTCTATAAATAATAGAGTTATGATAATAAGTTGTAGTTTATTTTTGCCATTAGAAGTCGCCAAGTCTGATCAACTTGTTCTCTTCAAACTAAGAATTGACTATTATTTCTCAAATAATCACATTACCAGTTTTAAGTTAATTGCCACATTTTTTAGAATAAAGCGACTAAAGATTTCATTTTTTTTTGTCACCTTCTTAAATTTTTAAATTTTAAGAAAATTTCAAAGAAAATTTCAGTACTTTTTTTTTTTTAAATTCTACTATTTAGTTTTTAACATCACCTTTTCGAAGAGTGACTATTGATGGCGACTGAAAGTATACGACTAAAATGACAACACATGCAGTCACCATTTAACAAGACATTATTATTTTTATAAAAAAAAGGTGTTATTAAAAAAAAATACTTTCAGTGAACCAAACTATGCACTATCACGTCCAAACCAAAGGAAAAAGCTTTATAAAATGAATTTTCTATAACAAGAAATAATTGTAGAAAGATGTGGTTTCAAATCCCATATAAATGTACAGCACTAGTTAGGTAGAGCAGTATTGAAGCTTTAAAAAATAAAGACAAGCAATCACAATTCCAATATATTCTTCTCTCAAATTCCAAGCTTTCAAACAAAAATGATCATTTCATCCACCACTACAAGACAGATGCTCATCATTTCCAGCATTTAGACATGTAAACTAAAATTATATTTCACGGAATCTTCGTTACTCCAACAGGTAAATATATAGAGTTCTAGCAATTGCAGTAAATATATAGATTTACAAAAATGATAAGCAAAGGCAGTTTATTAGTTTGACTTAGTAAGAGCTCGATAAATTTATCATGCAAAGTACATATAATCTTGTTATGCCCATGAAATATACTACAAAACTAAGGAAGAGCTTAAAAATCATATTGAAATATAGAGATTTACAAACTTTCTTTCCTACAATTGGATCAGCTTGGCAACAAACTAGACAATAAAATAGCAAGTTTTTATACTTCAAAGTTGCTCAAGGAAATAATGAAGAGTTAATCAAAAGAAAATGTTTGAAAACAGACCCTATATATCACTAGGTCCCTTAAGGCCAGCAAACACAAGTTGGAAACTGAAGTCCGGGAGAGAGACATTACAGGCCCGATTAGAACAGAATCCGATGTTGTTATCACTGCACTGTGTGCTCCATTCAGAAAGTAGAAAGACAAGAAAAGAAGGAAAAAAGGATGAGAGGAATCAATGAAAGCTTACTTTCAAAAACTGGGAGATAATTATTCCCATTGAAACCCTAAACCCCTAAAGAAAACATGTCAGAAGCTCAGAACCTAAAAAGCTAACTCCATTGTCTTATAGCGCGTCCACGTGTCCCTCCTCCTGTGCTCTCCTTCTCCAAGATAATGGCATGCTATCCCCATCATGCAGATAAATGCTTGTTTGTTAAATGCCCAGCACTAATCACATTAATATTGTGAATCTCGAGATCTGATTTTTTGAATATCTTTTTAACTATATATATATATAATCAGACTATTCAAAAATAAAAAATGAATGTTATAAAATTTGGGTTATTTATGAATATAATAATGAAGATTTCAACAATTTATTTGATACAGAAGAAGATTTTCCGGACAAAGACTTGCGGGAAAGACGGGAGACCTTCTTCTCCACACTGATATTATAGCCTGACACACAAGGCCCGTACGCCTATTGTGTTTTGGCCCATCTTCCAAACTCTGAAACCCTAACTCCTCCTGCCTCTTTTCTAATAGCAGAAAAAAAAACTCTACTGTTGCACTTTATAAAACCAATGTGGGAAGAAATTAAACGCTAGCGCGCTACATATTGATTCAGAGACTTTAATAGCTTTACCTTCTCACGTGCAGAATCATATCCAAGTATGCGTAGAATAGAGATACAGATAGGAAAAACAAAAAGAAAAGTATGAATGAGTTATTATTACCAGTAGAGAAGTGGAAGCTCATGGAGCTGAGATCAGTAATAGAGCTGAGTTGAGACTCCGCCTTTCGAAGAAAATCAGCTGCTTCTTCAAACGGCTTTGACAGCTCTTCCTTATACTTCACCAGAATATCATAGTATGCTTCCTTTCGAGAAATCAACCATAAATTAATAAAAAAAACATTTTTTAAGGAAAAAGAAATTAATTTCCAGGCAATTAAACGAATTTATGAATCAAAATCATTCTTTTAACAAAGAATTGGAGAGGGAAATTAAATGAGCTCATGAATCATCACCATGAACTGGTCGAGCTCAGGGTCGGCGGTGGGGAAATTTCGGCCGCCGCCGGGCCGTAACTGGAGATCTTCGGTGACGGCGGAGAGACGCGCCGCCACTTCCGGCGGAGCGCCGAGCTTGTGGCAGTCGGCGTAGGCGGCTACGAGGTTGGGATAGTGAGGATGAGCCATGATTCTAGCTTTCACTTCCGGCAGTGAAGGGGGCGGAGGTAAACTCGCTCCAGCGAAGGCTGCCTTGTTTTTTATGAGATGAGATGATGATGACGACGATGGCTGAGTAGTGATAATTGATGGGAACTCAAAATCGTCCATTTAAAATAAAAATATGAGAATTGGGGAAGAAGAGGAGGAGAGGTTGGAGGTAGGGAGAGAAATTGACCAGAGAAAGGAAGAGGAGGGGAAGAGAGAGAAAAGGTGTGGATGTCAAATCATGTAGAGGGTACGATTATATGTAAAATCTGTGTTTGTTTAGGACCTTTATAGTTTTTTTTTTCTTTATCTGATAATCTTTGTGGTTGTTTCTAAAACNCGTAGGCGGCTACGAGGTTGGGATAGTGAGGATGAGCCATGATTCTAGCTTTCACTTCCGGCAGTGAAGGGGACGGAGGAAAACTCGCTCCGGCGAAGGATGCCTTGTTTTTTATGAGATGAGATGATGATGACGACGATGGCTGAGTAGTGATAATTGATGGGAACACAAAATCGTCCATTTAAAATAAAAATATGAGAATTGGGGAAGAAGAGGAGGAGCGGTTGGAGATAGGGAGAGAAATTGACCAGAGAAAGGAAGAGGAGAGGAAGAGAGAGAAAAGGTGTGGATGTCAAATCATGTAGAGGGTACGATTTTATGTAAAATCTGTGTTTGTTTAGGACCTTTATAGTTTTTTTTTTTCTTTATCTTTATCAGGGTCTTTGTGGTGTTTCTAAAATGGTTGTATTAACAATATTTTTTTGGTGTTTAAATACATACTCAACTCTCTTGTAATTAAATATTTAATTATGTAAATTTTAATTTTAATTTTTAGAGGACATTAATCTCCCGACAAGCAATTAAAAATACCATTATTTTTAATTTTTAAATAAATAATAAATAAAAACTAAATTAAATTTTGAAGAGAAAATAAAAAAAATACATAAAAATTGAATAAACCTTTCATTTTCTAATTATTATAATTCAGGGTATTTAATCATAAAAATCAATTATAGTTATAACTAATTAAAAATATCACTGCAAATTGTAAAATAAAATGTTAAGAAAATTATCTTATCTCGTAACTCTGAAAAAAATAGAATTTTTAAGGAAAATTTGTTTAAAATATTTTGATCAAATTTCAATTATAATTAGGTTTAAGCATCTTAATATTTTAATAAAAAATAAACTAAATAAATAATTATTTATGTACATATTATATTAAAATTAATTAATAACGTTCAAAAGATTATCACGAATATCATGTTTTGTTTTTTCAATAGCTTTTTTAACGTTAATCATATTTTAATAGATCAATTTTTTTTTTCTAAATTATTTATTAAGCACAGGGAAATAAAAAAGTGATTTAAAAAAGAATATTATAGGACGTTTAAAAACGCGATGGGAGAGGGCACTCTTTAAGATAAGGAAGAGAGCGATTTAATTTTGATTAGCTGTCTCTGTACGGGAATATTGTTCTTAATTTACTGCACTAAGTACGATCCCATTAGATTAAGGTTTTATTTAATAACATTATACTGTTTGATAGTGCGGTGGGAATAATTATAAAAAAACAAAACAAAACACAAAAAAAAAAAAAAGAAAGGAAAAGGAAAAGAAGAGAGAAGACGTTAAGCGCGTTTTGCTTTACAATAATAGTTATCACCTAATTAGGTTTGTCAAAAAAATATATAATTTTGAGATTATTTGAAATAAATGTAAAGTATATTAAATTTAGTTTGTTTTATAGATTAATTAATATTTAAGTTAGATTATTCATTAAAAAATGCATAAATATGTAATCTTGAGTGATATACATATAATAAATTTAATTTTAGTTTAAGCTCTTAAATAAAAGTTAAAAAGATATTAAATTATATCAAATGACAAAAGCCAAACAAAGAAAAGAAGTTGATAAAAAATTAAGAGTATGAAAATTAAGTTAAAGAAAAAGTGAGAATAAGGATGTTAGTATCATAATTTATCTCTTACTCTGAATTATCATGCTAAGAAAAAAAGATATATTCAAAGACATACGTTACAGGGGAGATGCCTGGGTCATCCATAATGTAACGAATATCCTTTATAGCAATAGTTGATAGGTTAGGCAATGAGGGAAAAGACACTTCATTGTTGACATGAACTAGGCCAATGTAATGATTATTATGAGGCAATGCAATTGATTCTTTGAATAGAAAGTTGTTTGTAGTTTAATGTTGCATTTTCAAATAACTTAATTATTTCTCACATGTACTAAGATTGAGTATGGCTAGATAGATGACATCAAAATTACGTTCACATAAAATTATAAACGATCCATTTTAAAACCTTTTGAATAATTACATATTAGGATAGCAAAACAAATTTTTTTTTAAAAGTAGATATTTAACAAATTAAATCTAATGAAAAATTACGAAGAATAATTGTTGGTGAAATTTTGGCAACTAGAAGTAAACTTTATGAGTCATTGAATCATTTAGTACCTACAAACTAAAGAATAAATAATTATTTTTGTCATATAAAAATTATTCATCCTAATGGAAGTTATCATAATGTTTGAAATCATGGTCAATTTATTTTATAAAACAAAAAAAGAGTTTTACTTCTTTTAGTAATGATAATGATTTTTTCAATATTACAGTAGTCAATGGCTTATGTCTATTTGATATTCTTATGAATTTCAAGTTGTGCAAAAAAAAAATATATCCAAAATTTAATTAGAGACACATATATCATATAAGTGCCTTAAAGGAATTGAAATATAATTCGAATCAAGGGAGTGGACCTTAAGGAGACCATTGTTTCAATTAATGTGTGGATCCAATAAGAATTGAAAAGGGAGGGCTTGGTGGAGGAAAGGATATTTTTTCATGATAAATTTTTTATTAGAAACACATGCACTTTCACTTACAGAGAGGTACCAAATAAAATGATAGGTTGAATTTTAAAAATCTAATCTACGATAGCTTATAGATGATAGAAAAATGACTCTCACATGATTTATTTGCAAATGAGAATGTGTATTAGCACTTTTATGAATTTGAAATCTCTCAAATATGGTCACAAAACAATGCGCTTATCTCCAATAGGGTATTTTTCTTACTTTTTTTTGGAAAAGTACACATTGCGCAAATTTTAAGAATTTTTCAAAAATGATTTCATGTTAGTTCTCATTTTACCAGTCCATCAAGATAAAATTTTTAAATTTTCATGAAAAGACTAACTCAACTAAATTTTAAGTAATAAAATGTTAAAGGAAAAGGTTAAAGCTACATAAAATCAAGCAATGTGGTTTGTAAAATGAAAACTCAAGCAAGTACATGGATTAATTTTTTTTACAAAAAGACATCTTGTCCATATTAGATAAAATATAGTGATAGCAACCTTGGATATGCTTATGCATCTAAAAGTAGTTCCAAACTAATTGATAAATCAAATAAACAATAAGGTGAGATCATTACATTTAATACAATCAAATTGGGGTACCAATTGACATTCCACAACATAAATCATTAACATATAACCTCTACTTAAAATTAGCATAATAATCATCCCCATAATAAAATATATTTGGGATTTAAAATTTTACATAAAATTGAATAACCAAATAAATAAATAAATAAATAAAGTAACTGAGAAAATTGATACGATGCAACAAAATTGAAGTTTGCATTTAAGGTGTTTGGAGAAATAGGAGATTTTTAATATCAATTTACACTCATTAAAATGTGCACTTTTTATTATTCAAGATTTTGACCCAATATTTAGTCGAACGAACAAAAGGTGGCAAAGGTTTTGGGCTGAGCCGATCGAGTGAGAAAGAGGTCGAGCAAGGTATTGTATGGAGAAGAATAAATTAATTACATGTCGTGTGACCATGTTCATTTTCATTCACTATTGCTCTATTGGTTATTTCAACAATTCTTTAATTACATGTGCTAAATATTTATTTTAACACATGTATTTACAAGATATTGTGCAGAGAAGAATAAATTAATAAACATCATTTGACTATTTCTTAAGGTAAATATATTTGAATTGTCTTAACATAAATACTGAGTTTAATTCTGTCTTAACTAGTTCTTGAAAAATAATATTGAATTTAATTCTTTTATAAGGTTGTGAAACTTACCTGTTTGTTAATGAAGTTTAAGAAAGCTGTATATACAGACAACAGAGAGGGTATTTGGTAGCCCGGTACTTGACAAGAAAGCAGCATTTGTTTTACTTTTCATGTTTAAAAGAATTTTCCGTGCTGTCACTTCAACTAGAATTTAGAATTTAGATCTATGTTATTAATTAGTCAAACGTTACGATAGCAAAAAATCTATAATCTAGAAATTTGAAGTATTTAAAATTTATTTTTAAATATTTTTATATATTTAGAATTTATTGAATTTTAATTGATTTTCAAATGGATCGTGAGAGTGAAACTTCACTATTGAAAATACTATTAGTGTTTAGGCACGAACTACTACATATTTTTGTTGAAAGATCTCAAAACTAATTATTATATTTCATATTTGTTATAACTCTATATTTAGAGGGTTATAAATTATATGAGAGATCTTGAAATCTCTATTTATTTCTCTCCTTAATTAGAGAGATTAACTAACTTTTATATTTTATTATTATTCATTTCCTTTTCTTCTGTATAATGTTTTTATTGGTTTTCTTACTAGTAAGTCTTGTAATTGATATTTATACCCTTTTTTGCATCAATAAAATTAAGTATTCCGCTTTATTCTAAATTTCAATATGGTATCAGAGCCTAATTTTGTACTCTAGCCACCAGTTTTCCTTTGAGAATTGTCGGCTCCCTTCCTGTTATCCTTTGTATAGGAAGGGAGGGGCACTCTTTCTCTCTCTATCTCTATAACTCTGTTGCTCAGTCTAGCTCCTTGGAATATGTTTCTCTCACTCGCTCTGTTGCTCTGTTTTTAGTTCCCCACTCGCTCTGAGTTGCACAGTGGATTAGCCTCGACACAAGAATCGAGGAACCCTTGGCGGAAGAAACCAAGCCCCCTCATCAACTCCGAGAATCTCCAATCAACAAGAGATTGGGAGGTTACCTGCTCAAAATAGTTCACAAAGTGCCGATCCAGAGGCTTCTCAGGCCTCCTCTTTGGTTCATCCATCAACTACTCCTCTTGCAATGACTTTCACGGGTTTCTTCTTAAGTGCTTCTAGCGGAATCCATGGACTCCTCTACCTTCAGTGATCATCGCCACGAGCTGGCTCCCTCGCCGTCCAAGCGGCCCACGACCCGCCGTTTTTGACGGCGACGGCAGAAACTTCATTTGTGGAAGACAGCTCCGCCCATTTCTCGTACAAGGGGGTAAATCTATCTCTTCATCCGACGATAATCGGAAAACATAAGATCCTCTTGTCGATCTCCGCCGCAGCATCGTCGTCTCCGACCGAAGAAAGCAATTCGAATGGCAAGCGCCGGTGCCCTTAACCGTCAAGTATCAGGCTCTCATCACGGCGTCCTTCTTCTACATGTGGTATTTTCTGAATGTGATCTTCAACATTCTGAACAAGAAGATCTACAATTACTTATCGTATCCGTACTTTGTCTCTGTCATACATCTACTTGTCGGAGTGGTGTACTGTTTGGTGAGTTGGGCAGTTGGGCTTCCTAAACGCGCTCCCATCGATTCCAATATTTTGAAATTGCTTATCCCAATTGGTATTTGCCACACTATTGGTCATGTCACAAGCAATGTTTCATTTGCTGCCGTCGCAATCTCCTTCACCCACACAATCAAAGCCTTGGAACCTTTCTTCAATGTGGCAACCTCACAATTCATTCTTGGCAAGCAGATTCCCTTAACATTGTGGTTGTCACTTGCACCAATTGTGCTTGGTGTCTCTATGGCTTCTTTAACTGAGTTGTCATTCAACTGGACTGGCTTTATTAGTGCTATGATTTCTAATATCTTCTTCACTTATAGAAGCATTTATTCAAAGAAAGTAATGACTAATATGGACAACACAAATTTATATGCTCACATTTCAATCATTGCACTGATCGTTTGCATTCCTCCTATAATAATCTTTAAAGGACCTCAGTTGCTTAGCATGGCTTCAACGATGCAATAGCAAAAGTCGGTTTAACTCAGTTGCTCAGCATGGCTTATTATTACCAATAACACTTCTATGTAAAATTAGTATAGAGATGATTACTCGTCCATAACTTCAAATAATTAAGTAATTCTATGAAATGATTTGAGCTTGGAAATAAGAGCAATTTTTTTTTCTTTTTTTTACATATTTACGAGCACTAATAATATTTTTCTCAATTTTGTTAGCCACTTTTGTGATTCATCATAGTGTTCATCCAAATATATTTGGAGAAATAATGAATAAAAGTTATAAAATATCTGCAACCATCAAATGATGTCATCTTTGTTGAGCTCCAAATATTTGTGTGAACATATCCTAAAATACCCTTTATGCAGTAGATGACAGTACCTAAGGATACTCATATCTTCTTACCAAACTTACATAAATCACATAAATCAAGCTTGCAGGTGATCGCTCTTTTGATCAATTCGTATTGGCCTGTATGAGCTAGCGTCATATGTCATAATGTAATGAATAAAAAAAATAGTCATTCCAGTCACCGTACTACCCTAAAATAGTACAAGTTGTGATAACAAACTCCTTTCATGAAAGTCTGTGCTCCATGAAATATCCTCAAAACTCCTGTTTTAATAACTATCTTGTAGCCTTGGCCTTTAAGGCCCTAACTAACATCAAATTCCTTCGCATATTCAAAGCATGTTTAACATTAGCTAGCTCCATCAAAGTATTATCATATATTCTGATAATGATGTTGCAAACACCAATAATACAATAAGCTTAATCATTGTTTATAGTCACTACACTATTATTCAGCTTCTTATATGTATAACATCACTCTCAATGGGCATAAATGTGATAGGTAGCAGCTATGCCAAGAATCCAACACGAATCATCTATATACAAATTATGATGAACTGTAGATAATGATATATTTGAATCCGCCATGTCTCTTCTCTCCACAATAAAATTGACTTTCGCCTTAGAGGAAAATCCCTCTCCCTTCTTCTTCAACTTCAGACGCAATCTTTCTCCTAGAGACAAGTCTCTAAATGAAATGCACACTGATTATTTCCAATATTACACACATGAGACTTTTCGCACTTTTAAGTCGTCACCGTTTTTTGCCCAATTCTTCTTCTTCTTAGATTCACCTTGTTGGAATTTAAGTGTCTCGGTTGACTCCATCGTTGTGGACTCATTATTCCTTCGACGAAACACATAGTCTAAGAATGTTGTAGTCACCTCAACAAAATTCAAGACATTCTTCCCATGAATGAGAATCAACATAAAATCTCCGTACTTACCTGGAAGAAAATTTACTAGAAGTGCATGGTCTTCATCTCTAACCTCCTTATCAATATTTAACAAATCTGACAAAAATTTTGTAAAATTATTTCAACACTCATCAATAGTAGCCCCACGTCTTATTTAAAATCTATAGAGCCTACATTTCATATGGAGATGATTTTCCACTCTTTTCGTGAGATATTTATTCANGTGTTTTGGCCCATCTTCCAAACTCTGAAACCCTAACTCCTCCTGCCTCTTTTCTAATAGCAGAAAAAAAAAAAAAAACTCCACTGTTGCACTTTATAAAACCAATGTGGGAAGAAATTAAACACTAGCGCGCCACATATTGATTCAGAGACTTTAATAGCTTTGCCTTCTCACGTGCAGAATCATATCCAAGTATGCGTAGAATAGAGATACAGATAGGAAAAATAAAAAGAAAAGTATGAATGAGTTATCATTACCAGTAGAGAAGTGGAAGCTCATGGAGCTGAGATCAGTAATAGAGCTGAGTTGAGACTCCGCCTTTCGAAGAAAATCAGCTGCTTCTTCAAACGGCTTCGACAGCTCTTCCTTATACTTCACCAGAATATCATAGTATGCTTCCTTTCGAGAAATCAACCATAAATTAATAAAAAAAAACATTTTTTAAGGAAAAAGATATTAATTTCCAGGCAATTAAAAGAATTTATGAATCAAAATCATTCTTTTAAGAAAGAATTGGAGAGGGAAATTAAATGAGCTCATGAATCATCACCATGAACTGGTCGAGCTCAGGGTCGGCGGTGGGGAAATTTCGGCCGCCGCCGGGCCGTAACTGGAGATCTTCGGTGACGGCGGAGAGACGCGCCGCCACTTCCGGCGGAGCGCCGAGCTTGTGGCAGTCGGCGTAGGCGGCTACGAGGTTGGGATAGTGAGGATGAGCCATGATTCTAGCTTTCACTTCCGGCAGTGAAGGGGGCGGAGGTAAACTCGCTCCAGCGAAGGCTGCCTTGTTTTTTATGAGATGAGATGATGATGACGACGATGGCTGAGTAGTGATAATTGATGGGAACTCAAAATCGTCCATTTAAAATAAAAATATGAGAATTGGGGAAGAAGAGGAGGAGAGGTTGGAGGTAGGGAGAGAAATTGACCAGAGAAAGGAAGAGGAGGGGAAGAGAGAGAAAAGGTGTGGATGTCAAATCATGTAGAGGGTACGATTATATGTAAAATCTGTGTTTGTTTAGGACCTTTATAGTTTTTTTTTTTCTTTATCTGATAATCTTTGTGGTTGTTTCTAAAACGGTTGTATTAACAATATTTTTTTGGTGTTTAAATACATACTCAACTCTCTTGTAATTAAATATTTAATTATGTAAATTTTAATTTTAATTTTTAGAGGACATTAATCTCTCGACAAGCAATTAAATATACCATTGTTTTAATTTTTAAATAATAAATAAATAAAATTAAAAATTAAATTTTGAAGAGGAAATAAAAAATACATAAAAATTGAGTAAATCTTTCATTTTCTGACTATTATAATTCAGGGTATAAAAGTTATAACTAATTAAAAATATCACTGCAAATTGTAAGATAAAAATGTTAAGAAAAAATTATCTTATCTCGTAACTCTGAAAAAATAGAATTTTTAAGGAAAATTCATTTAAAATATTTTGATCAAATTTCAATTATAATCAGGTTTAAGCATCTTAATATTTAAAAAAAAATAAACTAAATAAATAATCATTTATGTATATATTATATTAAAATTAATTAATAACGTATAGAAGATTATCACGAATATCATGTTTTGTTTTTTCAATAGCTTTTTTAACATTAATCATATTTTAATAGATCAAAATTTTTTTTTTCTAAATTATTTATTAAGCACAGGGAAATAAAAAAGTGATTTAAAAAAGAATATTATAGGACGTTTAAAAACGCGATGGGAGAGGGCACTCTTTAAGATAAGGAAGAGAGCGATTTAATTTTGATTAGCTGTCTCTGTACGGGAATATTGTTCTTAATTTACTGCACTAAGTACGATCCCATTAGATTAAGGTTTTATTTAATAACATTATACTGTTTGATAGTGCGGTGGGAATAATTATAAAAAAACAAAACAAAACAAAAACAAAAAAGAAAGAAAAAGGAAAAGGAGAGGGAAGACGTTAAGCGCGTTTTGCTTTGCAATAATAGTTATCACGTACCTAATTAGCTTTGACAAAAAAAATATATAGTTTTGAGATTATTTGAAATAAATGTATAGTAAATTAAATTTAGTTTGTTTTATAGATTAATTAACATTTGAGTTAGATTATTCATTAAAAAATGCATAAATATGTGATCTTGAGTGCTATACATATAATAAATTTAATTTTAGTTTAAGCTCTTAAATAAAAGTTAAAAAGATATTAGATTATATCAAATGACAAAAGCCAAATAAATAAAAGAAGTTGATAAAAAAACTAATAGCATGAAAATTAAGTTAAAGAAAAAGTGAGAATAAGGATGTTAGTATCATAATTTATCCCCTACTCTGAATTATCATGCGAAGAGAAAAAAATATATTCAAAGACATATATCTATCAGGGGAGATGCATGTGTCATGCATAATGTAATGAATATTCATTATAGCAATAGTTGGTAGGTTAGGCAATGAGGGAAAAGAGGATTCATTGTTGACATGAACTAGGCCAACGGAATGATTAGTATGAGGCAATGCAATTGATTCTTTGAATAAAAAAATGTTTGTAGTTTAATGTTGCATTTTCAAATAATTTAATTATTTCTCACAAGCACTGAGGTTGAGTATGGCAAGATAGATGACATCAAAATTACATTCAAATAAAATTATAAACAATCCATGTTAAAAATTTTCACATAGGTACATTTTACGTCAGTAAAGCAAATTTTTTTTAAAAAAAACTAATATTTATGAAAAATGACGGAGAATAATTGTTGGTGAAATTTTGGCAGCTAGAAGTAAACTTTACGAGTCATTGAATCATTTAGTACCTACAAACTAAAGAATAAATAAGTGTTTTTGTCATAGAAAATTTATTCATCCTAATCAAAGTTATCATATTGTTTGAAATCATGGTCAATTTATTTTATAAAACACAAAAGAGTTTTACTTCTTTTAGTTATGAGAAATCATGGTCAATTTATTTTATAAAACAAAAAAGAGTTTTACTTCTCACTTAGTTATGCCTATTTGATATTCTTATGAATTTCAAGTTGTGCAAAAAAAAAAATTATATCCAAAGCTTAATTAGAGACATATATATTATATGAGTTCCTTAAAGGAATTGAAATATAATTTGAATCAAGGGAGTGGACCTTAAGGAGACCATTGTTTCAATTAATGTGTGGATCCAATAAGAATTGAAAAGGGAGGGCTTGGTGGAGGAAAGGATATTTTTTCATAATAATTTTTTTATTAGAAACATATGCACTTTCACTTATAGAGAAGTAATAAATATAATGATAGGTTGAATTTTAAAAATCTAATCTACGATCGCTTATAGATGATAGAAAAATGACTTTCACATGATTTATTTGCAAAGGAGAATGTGTATTAGCACTTTGATGAATTTGAAATCTCTCAAATATGGTCACAAAACAATGGGCTTATCTCCAATAGGGTATTTTATTTACTTTTTTTTTTTGGAAAAGTACACATTAACACAAATTTTAAGAATTTTTCAAAAATGATTTCATGTTAGTTCTCATTTTACGAGTCCATCTAGATAAAATTTTAATATTTTCATGAAAAGACTAACTCAACTAAATTTTAAGTAATAAAATGTTAAAGGAAAAGGTTAAAGCTAAATAAATTCAAGCAATGTGGTTTGTAAAATGAAAACTCAAGCAAGCACATGGATTAATTTTTTTTTTTACAAAAACACATCTTATCCATATTAGATAAAATATAGTGATAGCAACCTTGGATATGCTTATGCATCTAAAAGTAGTTCCAAAATAATTGATAAATCAAATAAACAATAAGGTGAGATCATTACATTTAGTACAATCAAATTGGGGTACCAAATGAAATTCCACAATATAAATCATTAACATATAACCTCTACTTAAAATTAGCATAATAATCATCCCCATAATAAATTATAAAAAAAATATATTTGGGATTTAAAATTCTACATAAAATTGAATAAATAAATAAATAAAGTAACTGAGAAAGTTCATATGATGCAACAAAGTTGAAGTTTGCATTTAAGCTGTTTGGAGAAATTGAAGTTTTGTTTGTTTAAAATTTTGATTCAAGATGAAGATTTTTAATATCAATTTACACTCATTAAAAATATGCACTTTTTATTATTCAAGATTTTGACCCAATAATTAGTCGAGCGAACAAAAGCTGGCAATGGTTTTGGGCTGAGCCGATCGAGTGAGAAAGAGATCGAGCAAGGTATTATATGGAGAAGAATAAATTAATTACATGTCGTGTGATCATGTTCATTTTCATTCACTAATGCTCAATTGGTTATTTCAGCAATTATTTAATTACAGGTGCTAAATATTTATTTTAACACATAAGTATTTACAAGATACTGTACAGAGAAGAATAAATTAATAAACATCATCTGACTATTTCTTAAGTTAAATATGTTTAAATTGGCTTAACATAAATACTGAGTTTAATTCTCTCTTAACTAGTTCTTGAAAATTAATATTGAATTGAATTCTTTTATAAGGTTGTGAAAATTACCTGTTTGTTAATGAAGTTTAAGAAAGCTGTATATATAGACAACAGAGAGGCTATTTGGTAGCCCAGTACTTGACAAGAGAGTGAAGCTTCAGTATTGAAAATACTAAATGTTTTCATACTTTTGAAAGTTCATAACATGGCACTTCTATGTAAAATTAGTACAGGGATGATTATTCGTCCACAACTTCAAATAGTAAAGTAATTCTATGAAAATGAAAAGAGTTTGGAAATAAGGGCAATTTTGTTAGCCACCTTTGTGATTCATCATAGTGTACATCTAAATATATTTGCAATAGGGCTGTCAAAACGGCTCGTTGTTCGTGAACAACACGTGTTCGGCTCGTTTTGACTCGAAATACTACTAATCAATTTTATATCTTTGATGAGTAGTATTTTTAAAAATTTTAATTGACTACAAGGCTTCAAAGATTTATAGTCAATTAAAAGTATTAATTAAGAAAGTAGAATATAAATTATTAAATTAGATTCAAATGATGTTTTAAATCTTATCCCAATCCTTAGCATTTTATGGCTACGTGATTAGAGTTGTCAAAACGATTCTTTGTTCGTGAACTTCTTGTGTTCAGCTCGCTAAGCAAACAAGCCGAACACAAACACACTTTTAGAGCTCGAAATATAAACGAGCCGAAAAGGAGCTGAGACTGAGCTCGCTCGTGTTCGGCTCGTTTACATCCCTAATTTGAAAGAATCATGGATAAAAGATATAAAATATCTGCGCACATCAAATGATGTCATCTTTGTTGAGCTCCAAATATTTGTGTGAACGTACCCTAAAATACCCTTAACACAGCAGATGATAGTACCTAAGGATACCCATATCTTCTTACTAAACACATAATATTCACATAAATCAAGCTTGCAGGTGATCGCTCTTTTGATCAATTCGTATTGCATGTATGAGCTAGCAGCATATGTCATAATGTAATGAATAAAAAAACACAGTCATTCCAGTCACCATACTACCTTGAAATAGTAAAAGTTGCGATAACAAACTCCTTTCATGAAAGTTTGTGCTCCATGACAAATCCTCAAAACTCCTGTCTTAATAACTATCTTATAGCCTTGGTCTTTAAGGCCCTAACTAACATCAAATTCCTTCGGACATTCAAAGCATGTTTAACATTAGTTAGCTCCATCAAAGTATTATCACATATTCTGATAATGACGTTGCAAACACCAATAATACAATAAGTTTGATCATTGTCTATGGTCACTACATCGCTATTCACCTTCTTATATGCATAACATCACTCTCAATGGGCATAAATGTGGTAGGTAGCAGTTATGTCAAGAGTCCAACATGAATCATCTATATACAAATTATGATGAACTGTAGATAATGATATATTTGAATCCGTCATGTCACTCTCTCCACAANATATATATATATATATATATTATGAATCCTAAACTTATCAATGTATGTTCATTTATAACTAATGTATGTGTGGCGCTGCATTTAATAATTGAACAATAAAGTCTGCATCTCTAGTGTATGATGAATATATCACCAGATAATAAATAATATAAAATAGTTGGTACGCATCTATAGTGCATGCATGTACGTAGATATTTTCATTTCATTTAATAATATGATTCTAGGCATCCATCTTATCAAGCCGATCAATTCCACCTACCCAAATAATTTCACGAGCCATGGCCCAGACCGAACAGCAAGTTTCCTTCGTTAGCTACCAGGCGTTAAAACGTTACTGTCTCATCTCATGTGCCCTTACACTACTTTAATTAATTAGAAGGCCTTTCCAAATGAAAACAATAATTTTCTTGTTTTGCTTAATAGAACACGTTTTTTCTCCTAAACGTCGTATGGAATACATACATACAAATATATACATATCTTCAGTCCAATTATTGATTTAGCTCATTTGTGATGAAATTAGAGGTATCTACGAAATAAGTTGGAGATATAATCACTCCTTTAACCAACGAGTTATGATTTTTTATTTTTTTTTTCGGTGGAGGGGTGTCGGTAAGCTACGAGTATGGGATATTTCAATGCGTGAAAAAAATACACAATAATTTGAATTAAATGTGAACCCATCCACAATAATTAATTAGAATAAATAGACATAACATGAGGGTAAGCAGCAAATAAATGATTACCTTTGGTTAGGGGTGTAAATTAGTCAAGTCGAGTTCAAGCCGCACTCAGCTTGAGCTGGAGCTTGATTTAATATTATTGAGATTTAGCTCAAGCCCGAGTTCGAGCTTAAGTCTACGAGTGTGAGCCGGCTCTCAAGCTGGATTTTTTAATATAAAAGAGAAACTAAAATTAATTTAAAATAACTTTATAATAAGTTGGCAAATATAATGAATAATTAGGAGATAAATAATAAGAAATCAACTAATATGCAATAAAAAATATCATTTTCTTAACATTTCTAATAGCTTGATGATAAAGTTTTGAATTTGAATATATTTTGAGTGTATTTTATGTTAATATTTATTTAAACGAGCTGGCTCACGAGCTTACAAGCCGAGTCGAGTTGGGGTTGGCTTGAGCTTGGCTTGTTAGCTCATCAAGCTCAGTTCACGAGCCACTAAATCGAGTCGAGCTCAAGCCGGCTCACGAGTTGGATTGACTCACTTGCACCCATCCCTTAAGGTGGTTATGTTGTGAGATTGGTGGCAGTTTCATATGAAAAGATGTTCATTGACCATAAAATAATGAGATATGATAATCTTGTCATTAATAATATTGAGGCATTTATAGCCTTTATGAGAGGAAGTGCACCTTAGAAAAACACAACTAATTGATTTTAGAGAGAACTTATTTGCTAAGAAAGATGGAAGCTAGCACAACATTGACATTTGAATATTTTTACATCTAAGTAGTCATATAATTTTTATTAGATTTGTGGGTAAGGTTAATTACTTATTGTAAAGTGATAAGAAGAGTGTTGACTTTGTTATTGGAGAAGATGTGAATGTTCTAGTCATTGTAAGGAAACATTAGTGTATGTTTTGCAACATAATTTTGTTCCTATGGTATAGAGTCAACTATATTGTTAATTTATGTATCCATTTTACAACTTTTTGAAGGCTTTGGTTTGCATGTGTTCCCTTTTTCCATCAAAACAAAGTTGTTTGATAGATGTAGAGAATCAGAGTTTGGCCATTTGTTTGAATTGAGTAAACCTAGAGATAGCTTCAAATTTTGATAACATTGAGAATGGCTAACAGAGTTTAGGGAAGTTGTCAATGAAGCAATATATTATCAATAACTTTGATTTGATAAAATAAGAAACCATATGATTGAGTTAATAAGTTTTATATGAGAAATACTACCACTTATAATTACACAATAATACTTTGAAGTTAGTAAAAAGACTGGAAGGTTTTGGGTGATTAAGCCTTTGATGCCTAGTGTTTCTAGCAAGCAAGCTATATGAAGGCTAAATCAGTGGCTAGGGGTGTATACTTAGAGCTAAAGGTGATAAAGACAATATAGAGTTGGTGTAGACATGATCATATGAAGTTGATGCAGTTGTCCTTCATGTTCTATATCTTAACTCATAAGCATTATAAAAATTATACAAGAGTTATCAATACTAAATTCATTAATCAAGATTGTATAATTTGATAGATTATGAAAATAAATAAGAGAATTTATCATAAGTGGTTAGGGGTTGGTATAAGTCTTTGAATTAATTTGGAAATGGGTGGTGTTTGCTTAATGACAATCACCATTTTATTAATCTCCTTATTTGATAAGAGTTATGAAGATGAGAATAGCCAGTGTGAGGTGGGATGTGGCACTGGACTCAAGTTACCACATGGCATTAGGCAGGTGATTGGCTAACAAGGTGAGCTTTAGAATTGGAATAATTGGCATTGAAGTGTGAATGCATTTTTAAGTGACATTTCAAGGAAGAGTGTCCCATTTTATTATAAAAGGTTTGGGTTGCCTATGATATTAGATGAATATTTTCTCTTTAGATATTGAAGTTTTTTCAATCATAATAGAAATGGTTGATTTTTATAAGTTGAGCATTCCCTCAATTCTTAAAACTTAAGGAAAGCATTTGTTTCCTTAATTGTATGAGACAACTAGTTCCACGGAGAAGTCAAGTTGTGGGTATTACAAAATTCTCCTACTACTGACTTCTTCACTATAAAAGAGAGAATATACACCATCTATGATGATTGAATAAAGTTTGAATCATAAAGCTATCTAAAATAATTGGTAGATGAGTGGAAGAATGGAGAGTGTTTATAAGATATTGTCTTTAGGATCAATGACCACATTGATAGTAATGATGCGATCAATTTTATTGTTAATGAATAAAAGATATTAGAATATCATTGAATAATTTTTATGGTAATGTGGTGTGCATTTTAATATTGAGTTGGCGCATTTGAGAGTGGCTTGAGAATTGTAGCCTTTCATCAATGTTGCTCTAATTAAGTTGAGTATGTAAGTAAGAAGGGATTAGGTAGAGATGGCACAAAAGATAGCTATGACTAAGCTTTGGTTAATAAGTATATTGAATTTGTATTGTGAGTTGAAAGTGTAAGTCCATCTTATTGAGGGTTTAATTTACAGTGTTGGTTGTAAACCCATCCAAATGGCCTTCAAATTTGGTTGCCCAGAAGGACTTTATAATTAATGAGTGACATGGGCATAATTTCTCTTTGGTATGTTATTTATTGATGATGTTTTTTGACATTTGAAAATAGGAATTTGAGTTGTGAGGAAATGGATGCTCCAATTTTGCTAGGTGCATAGTTCACACTTTCTAATTGACATTTTCTAAATCGTTGCTATCATTGGAACTTGAAGGATTCACAAGGGCAATGCAGGGAGGTAAAATCAGGATAAGATTATTAGTGACTAAGCAGGAGAGGGGAGTAGCTCTCATAATATTTGCTTTAATGCCATGTTGATTTCTTAAGTATTACTAAAAAAGAGAAGCTATGCAGAAAAAGTGAAAAATCATTCTAAACATAGTTATCTGTTACTCAAGAAAAAATTTACAATGCATACCATGTTGAAATCAAAAATTGAGGAGAGGGATGGCGAAATCAAATATCAACTCATGGTGAGCATTCAAATTAAAACTTTTTTCCTTGAATTTTTAATTATTATAAATATAGTGATTACATTAAAATCATAATTAAGATTAAATTATTATCAATTAATTAAATTTAGGAGAGTCAAAATTTTTAGCTCATAATTTATTTACCATAAATTATTTGCTAAGATTCTTTAGGCTATAATTTTTATAAATTTATAGGAGATAATAATTGACCAATTGCTTTATATTTTATAACTTATTAAATAACTTTCTAGATTTTATTCTTCTCTCCAACTCCTGCCGTCATTTTTAATAATAATTTTTGCGTCGAACTTAAGTAAGCTAATCAATTAAGCTATGTCACTATCAGCCAGAATTGATCACTTAAATTATGTTTTGCATGAAATTAGCTAAGCTGGCCTTTATCCTTCTTTATAAGCCCAAACATGTGGAAATTAAATAAAATGTATTTTTTAGTTATAAGCAACAAAAATCCATCACGATGTGTCGCATTCTCCTTCCGTGGTAGCCCACTAGCTGTACCAACCTTATATGAACTGCATAATCTACAAAATGGGTGGTGTCAAAGTAGTCCCAATTATTCCCATGATCTAATTTTAATCCTACAATTTATATGAATATGTGTTTGGGGCTGGCAGTGTGGTGCCGCACCACAGTTTTTCCCATTCGGTAAAATAGTTTTTTTCCCTGCATTCTCAGAAAGATACAGCTTAAAGTTGTGTTTTCTCATCATATCTGACTACCTGTACTGACTGTTAGAAAATTGTTGTCTTGCTTTCTATTATTTAAAAATATTTTCTATACTCAAATCTTTAGTATCACATAAAAATATGCCTTTTTTTGTACAAAAATTCATGATAAAAGAATTAAATTTAAAAATTATATGTATCGATATATAAAAATTATATGATATTTATGTAATTTTTTCATTTTATTATTATTTTAAAACAAACTTTCCTAACAAAATGCCAGTTGAGCCAGATTTTAACTCGGTTTTGTTATGTAATAACAATAATGTGGACCGGCTAGCAACATAATTATTAAGAGTATAGTTTTGTATCATGAAGTCATGAGTTCGAATCACACATATTTTTTTACGATTATTTTTTTTTAAAAAAAAAAAAAAAATGCAAAACATGCACTCATCTTTCCTGAAAAAAAAAAAAAATAAATAATATAAAAAACTGAATTGTAAAGCAGATATAGAAGCACAGTACAAATCATAGCATGCCTTGTCCTATGTGGCCCAATGGGCCGACAAGAGGCGATCAGTAGATGGACCTTACACAGTGACTATTCTATACAAGTCCATCAGAGGTCACATTTGTCCCCTATTTCTCCTGCATCATTCACCCCACCCAAATGATTTCAATTCTTAAATTTTTTTGTCACACGATCACGGGAATGTTTTGAGATAAATTTAATATTAAAATAAAATAGTGACATCTGTCATTAACTAATAAGTTCTTTGAATTATTTAATAATCTGACATTTATTTTTTTTAACAAAAATACTAGTATATTAATATGTAAAATTAGTAAATATGCTTTATGAGTGAACTACATTAAATTGTCAANTTAATAGTTTCTTCTTCAGCAACTTCATTCAAACAACTGCTGCCGTACCAAACGAACTCAAATGTCAAAAATAAAATTTAGAAATTTGATATGTAAATACATAAGAATTAAGTGGTTTGCGTGTAAATCTTCTTTCGCCATGACAATCCTTTGTTGTATAAATCAAACCTCTTCAATTCTATTATTTAAAAATATTTTCTATACTCAAATCTTTAGTATCACATAAAAATATGCATATTATTAATTTTTTTTGTACAAAAATTTGGACACTGTCATGATAAAAGAATTATATTTCAAAATTATATGTATCGATATATAAAAATTATATGATATTTATGTATTTTATTTTCATTTTTTTATTATTTTAAAACAAACTTTCCTACTAATAAAATGTCGGTCGAGCCAGATTTTAACTCAATTTTGTTATGTAATAACTATAATGTGCACTTGCCAGCAACATAATTATTAAGAGTATAGTTTTGTATCATGAAGTCATGAATTTGAATCACACATATTTTTTTAGGATCACTTTTTTCTCAGAANTTGTATAAATCAAACCTCTTCAATTCTATTATTTAAAAATATTTTCTATACTCAAATCTTTAGTATCACATACAAATATTTATATTATTAATTTTTTTTGTACAAAAATTTGGACACTATCATGATGAAAGAATTATATTTCAAAATTATATGTATCGATATATAAAAATTATATGATATTTATGTATTTTATTTTCATTTTATTATTATTTTAAAACAAACTTTCCTACTAATAAAATGTCGGTTGAGCCAGATTTTAACTCAATTTTGTTATGTAATAACAATAACGTGCACTTGCCAGCAACATAATGATTAAGAGTATAGTTTTGTATCATGAAATCATGAATTTGAATCACACATATTTATTTTTTTAGGATCATTTTTTTCTCAGAAAAAAAAAATTTTAATAGACTGCAAAACAGTAATAGTTTTATAATACTCCATTTTTACGCAGCATGGTAATTGGATGTGTAAGTTATCATACATGCACTCATCTTTCCTGAAAACTAATAAATAAATAAATAAATAAATAAAATAAAAAACTGAATTGAAGCACAGTGCAAATCATAGCATGCCTTGTCCTATGTGGCCCAATGGGCCGACAAGAGGCGATCAGTAAATGGACCTTACACAGTGACTATTCTATACAAGTCCATCAGAGGTCACATTTGTCCCCTATTTCTCCAGCATCATTCACCCCACCCAAATGATTTCAATTCTTACTCAATAAATTTTTTCGTCACACGATCATGGGAATGTTTTGAGATAAATTTAATATTAAAATAAAATGGTGACATCTGTCATTAACTAATAGGTTCTTTGAATTATTTAATAATCTGACATTTNAATACTCCATTTTTACGCAGCATGGTAATTGGATGTGTAAGTTATCATACATGCACTCATCTTTCCTGAAAAATAATAAATAAATAAATAAATAAAATAAAAAACTGAATTGAAAAGCAGATATANTATATATATATATATATATATATATCTGTGTGTGTCTGGAATAATGATTTTTAATGGCATAAATATTATGTGCAAGGACATCTAAGTATGGAGGATGATGTTTGATATTGATTTTCTTTTTTTTATCACTCGCTTAAATAATAAAATAAAATAAAATAATGGCAAAATGTTTTATTTAAAAATTTAATTCAAGGAGAAATTGTGGAGTTTTACTTGGTTGAATATTTCACTAGTTTAAAAATGTTACAAAATGCCTATTTTCTTTTGTATAATTGAGAAGGCGCCAATGAAATGTATCAAAATGATTTGTTACCTATTGATGTTATGGGAATATTCACAGATGTAGTGTAAGATGAATGTTGATGTTTTCTTAAAATCTACTTATAAATGCTCGGATGGCATGAAACCTTATATATAAAATAAATAACCAAAGAAGTTCTCAATGCTCGAACTATATTGCTGATTGTCTTCACCAATGATGACTAATTATGATTTAATTGAACATAAATAGATATCATGTCATTTCAGAGAGAAACATCTATAATAATATGAACATGATATATCTTTATTTATTTTTCGACTTGTTGATATGAAGACACTTCGCAAATTTGCTATGGATTTATATTAGCACAATATAAATTATGTGTTGCTATGGCATAAACAATATGTCATTCTAAGACATAATAATGATGTGTTTGCCAATCAATATTTTTGGGCCTAACAAAGCCTAAGTGGGATTTCATCTAAGGATACGAGACTAACCTACTAAGGTAATGCTTTACATTTATTTTGACCTTTTTGTTGATGGCACCCGCCCGAAAGAAGAGTGATGGATCAAATTATGTATATTCTATCGTTTCATACCACTCTGGTCATAATCATAATTTTAGATTTTTTTTTAGTTAGATTTGGCCATTAAAAATAATAGTTTTTTAGTCAAATAGAGATTTATGCTTTTAATCTAAAATCATGCACTGGCTATATAGGGTGGAAGAGGATATCTTTCACCTATGATGGTATAGTCTCTTTGATATGACTAAACAATATTAGATGATAGAAATTTATGGTGGTTTCGTAATTGGAAGGGAGGATGAAGATAAAATAAGTAAACAATTAACCTTGAGAGTTTATTAGAGCCACCAACCATGATAGAGCCTTAATTTATAGATTTCAATCAATAAGGTCAAAGCTTAGGTTGAGGGTGATTGGGTAGCTTGTGATATTATAGTGTGTCAAGAACATTTTTTATAATTATTTTTATGTTTTTTGTGGATATATGTTGTGTATTTTTGCAGTACACAAAAATAAAGATAGCACTTAGAAGAATTGAAGATAAGCAAAAAATAGTGCCGTAGCGTTTGAAGTAAGTGCCTTGACATAAGGAGGCAAGTGTCATGGTGCTATAGCAAAATTCCAATGAAAATCTGGAAGGAACGGCACTGCGACGTTAAATTCCAAGTGCCTTAATGTTAGATACTAGTTCCACCGTGCCACCATAACTAACACTGCCACACCTTAAGACCACGTTTGATGATTCAAAGTCACAAAATGCAGAGCTCAAACCCAGCGCTGCTACACCCATTTGCAGTGCCCCAGTGCTGCCTACCAACTTATGGTGGTTTTGGTGGTTTATTGATGGTTTGATCAATGGGATAATAATAGCTCAAAATGTTACCAAAAAGGCTCGTGTTGGACACTCTTGGAACAAGAAGGAATGCTGGGGAAGAGACTAGTGAGTGTAAGTGCTTAGAGAGTGTGTAAGAGTGTGAGTATCCATTTGTGTGTGTGAGTGTGAATTATGAAGTGCTTAGTAAAAGAGAGAATTGTCTTAGAGTGAAAAGAGATTCAAACCGAGCGTGATATTTTTATTTTAATCTGTGTAAACTTTGATTTTACTTACCGAAATTTATAACATTTTCATCATATATGTTTAGGAACTGCTTTTCTTCTTTGAATTAGCTATGTAAAAATCTAATTCATTAAATATAAATTTCTTAGAATAAAGCATGTCATGTTTATAAGTTAACCTTTAAAACTTCATTTAATTTTTTATTTGGCCCCTTGAAATATTAAAATTGATTGTGATCTAGAATCATTGATTGTACACCAGAAGAATAATTAGGCTACCTACTACATTGTCAATAAATAAAAGTACAAATAAAAAGCTTCAAGATCAAGAAACTTTCTAAAGCCATATTTGATTATAAGTGATTGCTATCATCCAACCAAAATCACCCGATAAATCTTGTTTGATCATTGTAACTCAACCGTCATCACTTATCGCTACTGCTTCACCAATGTCATCAAATCATCATTGTCAGTAATCACCTTCTATTATTTCTCTAGCAATCCATAATTAAAGTTCATCAAATTAATTTTTTCATCTTTGTAATCATATTTTCACTAGTTCAAAGAAAAAAATAATTTTTTTATAATCTTACTTATAAAGTGAATTATTTTAATTAAGCCAAGCCACTTGATTTCATCTCTTTTTTGTATAATAGATTCAGAAAATAACACATGACTGGTACAAGTTATCATGTTCTGTCAAAATGGCTCCATGGTTAGCTTGATATAAAAAGTTCCTCCAACAATATCAATTTATTAGCTGAAAAAATGCTTGTAAGAATCATTACCAAGTCAAAACAAAGAAATTTAGCCTTAGTTTTCAACTCAAAAAATGTACAAAATTTCTCTTCAGAGAACTCCTATGATTTAACAGAAGCGTCACCAAAATTCTCCACAGGAACAGCTCCCATCACTGGAGAAGCAATGAAACCTATGCGCATCCCTGACTGTGATCTCCCTCCCTGCAATCTTGGAAATAAACTTGATTGCGTTGTGACAATCTCCACAGATTCTAAGGTTTTTCATGACGAGTATGGGCGTACCATCCGCCGTGCTGATCAACCCAAACGCAACAGCCAGTTTCTCACTGTGGTGACCCAACCTCGCCACTCCTTCCATAACATCATCCCTCACCAGTGACCACTTCACATCAGGTACATACCCCGCCTGCTTCATCTTCTCAGAAATCTCCTCCAAGAACCGATATATATCTTTAATCTGAGGGTGAGAGACATCATCAGCTACGAATAAATGAATCACCTTTCCCATTTCAATCCAACTGCAACCTGGTTTCTTCCTCACGCCTCGATCCCTCATCAATTTCCGAGAACTAGCCATCTCCTCCCAGTTCCCAAAGCTTGCATGCATGTTGGCGAGCATCACATAAGCGGAGGCGTTCGAAGGATCGAGCTCAAGAAGCTTCTCCGCTGCTCGTGCTCCGAGCTCCAAGTTGCCATGTGTCCTGCAAGCGCCGAGCACAGCCGCCCAGCCAATCGCCCCTGGATCAAAAGGCATTGTTTTGATCATCTGCTCCACTTCACCGAACTTGCCTGCGCGGGAGAGAAGGTTGATCATGCAGGAGTAATGCTCTTCCGATGGCTCAAAGTTGTGATCTTTCTGCATGGAATCGAAGTAACGCTGGCCTTCATCGACTCTCCCAGTGTGCGCGCAAGCCGAGAGGACTGAGATGAATGTTATGCTGGTTGGCTCGTTCTTTGAAACGAGCATCTCGCCGAACAATTTCAAAGCGTGAAGACCGAGGCCGTGTTGGGCATAAGCTGCAATAATAGAATTATATGAAACAGAGTTCCGTTCGGGCATTCTGACAAACAGTTTGTCGGCATCCTTGAGGTTCCCGCACTTGGAGTACATTGATATCAGCGCGTTGTTCACGGATACTAAATTTGTGGGAAAGTCGGACTTCATTGCGAGAGAGTGAAGCTGTTGGCCTTGTGACGGGGACGAGAGGTTTGAGCAAGCGCTAATGGCGCAGACGAAGCTGCAATCATCGGGACGAAATCCAGCGCGTTGCATGCGTCGGAAGAACTTTAACCCTTCCTCTAAGTACTCATCATCCAACGAGAAACCGGAGATCATCGTGTTCCAGAGAATTAAATCAGGCTCTTCAACCTCCTCAAACGCCTTCCTGGCGTCCGAAACTCTGCAGCATTTGGAATAGAGATCAGCCAGGCCACTGCCGGCATGGGGATTCTTCTCAAAAGCGCTCTTGATTAAGAAAGAATGAAACTGCATTCCGCCAGCAAGGTCTTTCAACGTCGTAAAAGCTGTCAGAACGCTTGCAAGTGTGTACATGTCGACGACAAAGCCTCGCCTGATCATCTCTTGAAACAAGCTCAATGCTTTCGATCCCTCCCGATGCTGCCCATAAGAAACAATCATGCAGTTCCATGAAACTGCATCACGATCCATAACAGGAATTTCATGGAACAACTGCTCAGCATCTATAAGCAAGCCGGTTCTGCTGTAGCAACATATGAGAGCGTTGTTGACGGAGACGTAAGAATAGAGGCCAGTTGTGATGGCGATGGTATGGAACTGCGNTCCATGAAACTGCATCACGATCCATAACAGGAATTTCATGGAACAACTGCTCAGCATCTATAAGCAAGCCGGCTCTGCTGTAGCAACAAATGAGAGCGTTGTTGACGGAGACGTAAGAATAGAGGCCAGTTGTGATGGCGATGGTATGAAACTGCTCGACGCCACTGAGGCGGAGAGAGGACAACACAGCGGAGAGTGTGAAGCCGTCCATGTTAGAATCAAAATGGCGCATTTGGGAGAAGAGGGCTATGGCATCGGCGGCGCGACCTACGGCTGCGTAAGCCGAGAGGAGTGTGTTGAAGGAAACGAGATCTGGGTTGGGAATGCGGGAGAAGAGGTCGGTAGCGAGGTGAGTCTGTGACTCGTGGACGTAAGCGGCGAGGAGGGTGTTGTATGAGAAGACATTCGGTTGGGGTATTTCGTCGAACAGTTGGCGGGCGAGATTTAGTTGGCGGCATCGAGAGTAGAGAAGGACTAAGTGGTTGGAGAGGTAGGTGTCANGCGAGGAGGGTGTTGTATGAGAAGACATTCGGTTGGGGTATTTCGTCGAACAGTTGGCGGGCGAGATTTAGTAGGCGGCATCGAGAGTAGAGAAGGACTAAGTGGTTGGAGAGGTAGGTGTCGNGTACATTGATATCAGCGCGTTGTTCACGGATACTAAATTTGTGGGAAAGTCGGACTTCATTGCGAGAGAGTGCAGCTGTTGGCCTTGTGACGGGGACGAGAGGTTTGAGCAAGCGCTAATGCCGCAGACGAAGCTGCAATCATCGGGACGAAATCCAGCGCGTTGCATGCGTCGGAAGAACTGTAACCCTTCCTCTAAGTACTCATCATCCAACGAGAAACCGGAGATCATCGTGTTCCAGAGAACNGTTATATAGTTTTCTTTTATAGGTGGTGGATCGTCCTTACTGTCCGTATATTGTCATTTAGTGGTTTCTCTGTTGTTTTCAGCCGGGACAACCGTCAAACAACACATATCGCCACACATCGTTGATCTCACATATTATCATTTCCTTCCTATTCCATAACCACCTCCCTTAAATTTGTTTCCCAATCACCTTTTAGGAGCCCTAGAAAGATACTAGGGATGTTGTGAGTATGCCATTATCACATTAACTTTTAGGGAAATTTACATACATGCCACCCATTTCTTATGAATTTATAAATCCAATACCAAAAGTTTGATATTTACATTTATAACACTCTGGTATCATAAGTCAATGCATGAAAAGTTGTATTTCACTTTTAAAAAGTATTTAGCAATGATAATTTAGATGTGATACGAAAAATCTGAGTGTTGTACATGTAAATATGAAAGTTTAAGTGTTAGAAACGTAAATACAAAAGAATTATGTGGTATAATTGTAAATGCCCCCAAAGTTTATACTATAATATTATGATTTCGAGTAAAGTTAAGTAATCCATCCTCACCTTACTTTCATATTATTTTACTATGAATAGTACAAGTAAAAACAGTAGAACTAAATGAGATTTCTATGTCCACATAATTAGATTTCATTTCTCACATTCATGATTGAGACTATAAAACCAAGAATTTAAATTCTATCCATCAGNAATGATGAACCAAGATGTAATTTTTCTCTCCTCTTTTTCTTCTCCCCTCACATCTTTACCTAAAAAAGAATATCTTTTGTCAGCTTTCATCACAATTTTTTACTGTTCTCGGATGGTTTGATAGCATTAGTTTGAAACTAATATAAAGGGTTCTTACTACTCCAAGCTATTTATATGAACACAAATAATAATAATAATAATAATAATAATAATAATAATAATAATAATAATAATAATAACAACAACAGTAAGAATTATTAATGTTTCTCATACAGTATTGAAGTATGCCTCAAAAAAGAAGGATTGATAATGCATTACAAGATTGATTTACAAATGAAAGGTAGCTCTTAGAAGCTCCCGTCTCCTCTAAAAAATGGAGGATTGAGGAAGGAGCTTGAGAAGGTTCCTCCTCCATTGGGCAAGAGTGTAAGGAAACAAACTACGGCCAAGACCAAGCCCCATGCATAACGGTCCTCACCGAGGGGACTGATCTCATCCCTGGCCGGAATTTCTTCCCCGCCACGAAAGAAGGTTGCAAACAAGCCCCAGGCCAAGCAAAGCACACTGCCGCTCAGTCCACCGATTCCCAGCAGCAGTGAAGTCGCAAAAGAAAGCAGAGTTGCTGTGCTTCTTCCAAACAAAGCCTGTGCGATTCTGCCTCCTTCGAGTCTTCCACATGGCAGCAAGTTCAGCGAGGTCACTACTATCCCTGCAACACAAGGATTATACATATACAAAAACACATTATCAAAAGTCTCATTTGACATAATTGTTGGGATGAGATTGAAGTTAAAAAAAGATTTCCATTGATACAGGTTTTTTTCAAGTCTATTATTATTGTGTTTAGAAATATTTTTTTGTTTTATGCTCTTCAGAGTATTTTATCATTTCTTTTTACAAAAGACGTCTCCATATTTTACTAAGGAACAGGTGATGAATCCTCCTCACCATCTGTATATCATCATTTCTTGGTTCCCTCAACAATTTTGAGTAGGGACAGCCATCGAACAACGCTTATTCACTTCCAAACACCATCGACCTTGCATATTATCCTTATGCTACTACTCCACAATCACCTCCCTTTTCCGCTTCCTAAACACCTTATAGGAGATTTAGAAAAGGATCATCTAGTATCAGAGCCAAAAATACTAAATTTTTAGAATTTTATCTTCCTTGTCCCAATTAAAAAAAAAAATCCATTATACCTAAATCATTCCCACCGTGATTCATAATCCCCAACCTTAAATTTTCAAAATTCAATCTTCCTATCACCACCAACAATTCATCCTAACACCTACAACCAAAACTCTAACCTTTGACCAACCTTCTATCTACATAATCCTACACCCGTTGAAATCTTGATCGAGAAAGGACATAATGTTGCCAAGGAGAGGAGTCCAAGAGCTTACTATGGAGGATATGCAACAGAAAATTCCCCAATTGCAACAGAGACTTAATGCCTTTGAGAGGAGATGATCCGATGAGGGCACCAATAGCCACAACGGTTACTCACCCGATCAAGATGAGGAATTAAATTTCTTCCACCAAGAAGCTTCAAGTGATGAACGGTCTATTTCGAATCGATTTAGCATTGAATATCAACAAAAGAGTCAATTTATTGGAATGAAGAATGACTCACCGAATTTAACGATCGCATGGACCAAGACACGTTTATTGAGTGACTCTAAATAGTGGAATAAATTTTTAAGAGTAAATAAGTTCCTTGTAATAAGAGAATTAAATTGGCAGTTATCAAACATAAGAAGAATGCTTCTTTGTGGCGGGAGAACCAAAAGTGTATTCAACAATGCGAAGAGAAGAATAAGTTCATTATCTGGTCTAAGATGGAAAGGGAGATGTAGCACAAATACCTTCACCTGCATTACAGACAAG
Source organism: Phalaenopsis hybrid cultivar (assembly GCA_002079205.1). NCBI lineage: Eukaryota > Viridiplantae > Streptophyta > Magnoliopsida > Asparagales > Orchidaceae > Phalaenopsis > Phalaenopsis hybrid cultivar. The sequence goes on along the minus strand of JXCR01147451.1, from coordinate 71,638 downwards.
ATATGTTTATAAAACTCAATCATCTGTGCTAGTGAGATTTTTCTGTGAAGGAGCACACAACTGAATTTAATCAACTCATGTTGAAATATGAGTTCATAGAATTAGAAGAGCATACAGTGGTGAGTAATCTTAAAGGACTAGGGTCTTCTATTAGAAATGTGGTGCAACTACGATCCTATTAGTCTCTACTCGATATATAGACATTAGCTTTGAAGGTGGTGAAACAAAGTCAACAGAAAACCGCCACACCTTACAGGAAGAGTTCAACCCCATGATAAGACAACAATAGTACACTTAGTGGAGCATTCAACTGACCTACCAGAGGAGAAATCCGTATTTCTCAGCCATAAAGTGCATTAATCGTTATGGTTTTGGGCATATTGCATCCGACTACCTAACGGGAGAATGATATCTTTCACTGAGCATGAAAAAGTTGAAAAAAAAACAATGACATATGAGCGAAAAAGGACATCAAGGAGAAGTATCAACTTACAATTGACAAGGGAGAGATGTTAGTGATTTAAGTTGAGCCCACGAGAGAAACTTCAATAAGAATAACTTTGGTTGTCTTAAAAGATAGTGAATCCGAGGTAAGGGGCGTTCATATAAAATTTGAGAATGTGGATCCACAAACTACTTTTTTACAGGTCTTAAGAGGAGCATCTGCAAGATTAACATTGATTATGCAAGAGGTTCATGACTTAGAGTAACCGATACTAGACACGGGTCAATCTTAGATAAGAGAATTTTAAAATTTTTAGATGTACAACCTTATCTCCTAAGTTGTCATTGTTGGGGGAGATCCAGTATGTCATCACTTTAGATAAATATGAGTAATTTCTAAGCTATTTTTGGAAAATTATAGAGAGTAAATTGAGTCATAAGTTCTGGTTCATCAGTGCATCCCCAGACAGATAGTCATACAAGAGTGATGAACTATAGCTTTGAAAATCTCCATAGGTAATTGTCGGAAAGAACATCAGATAGTGAAATTCAGATCCTTCCAGAAAAGAAAAAGAAGCCTTTTTTTAACTAGAGAGAAGGATGATGGAACATTTTTTTATCGCAGAACCATGATCCCGCTAGCAATTAATCCCATTATACTCGAAATCAAGGATCCCATGATCACGGATTCCAATAGAGGGTCGTCAATTTCTAATTTCAATATAGTTTTTTTTTCTTTTCTGGTTCTTTCCTATTTATATATTTTCTAATTAGGGTATCTCAATTAAGAGATTATTTATATATTTTATATTTTGGGAGGATTTTTCGCTATTGTTATTGTGTTTAGAGATGTTTTTTGTTTTGCGCTATTTGAAGTGTTATATAGTTTTCTTTTGTAGGTGGTGGATCGTTCTTACTGTCCGTATATTGTCATTTAGTGGTTTCTTTGTTGTTTTCAGCCGGGACAACCGTCAAACAACACATATCGCCACACATCGTCGATCTCACATATTATCATTTCCTTGCTATTCGACAACCACCTCCCTTAAATTTATTTCCCAATCACCTTTTAGGAGCCCTAGAAAGATACCAGGTATGTTGTGAGTATGCCATTATCACATTAACTTTTAGGGAAATTTACATACATGCCACCCATTTCTTATGAATTTATAAATCCAATACCAAAAGTTTGATATTTACATTTATAACACTCTGGTATCATAAGTCAATGCATGAAAAGTTGTATTTCACTTTTAAAAAGTATTTAGCAATGATAACTTTTAAGTGATACGAAGAATTTGAGTGTTGTACATGTAAATATGAAAGTCTAAGTGTTAGATACGTAAATACAAAAGAATTATGTGGTATAATTGTAAATGCCCCCAAAGTTTATACTATAATATTATGATTTCGAGTAAAGTTAACTAATCCACCCTCACCTTACTTTCATATTATTTTACTATGAATAGTACAAGTAAAAAAAGTAGAACAAAATGAGATTTCTATGTCCACATAATTAGATGTCATTTCTCACATTCATGATTGAGACTATAAAACCAAGAATTTAAATTCTATCCATCAAATCAGCATTATTGACTTTATCCCAAGCTATTTAGGATCAACTTATGAATTCTAGTTTTTTATTCATTCATGTTGAGTCCTAGAAGTGGTGTTATTACATCTATTCTTTGCAGATCTTTTTGAAAAATCTCTATGTTACATGAAGTCTATTTTTTTCCTCGAAGTCCTTCGATTTTATTTCAAGACTTTCTAATTGATATATTCTCTACCGTTACTCATTCTTCCAAGACTTGCTATACTCAACTCAACAATTTACATTTATGTCGCATTCAACTAAACTTCCACCAATTTGTCACACTTAGATTTGCACACTCAGAATTCACTTTTAGGAGGTAAGTACAAACTGTAAAAGAAACTGAAAGAAGCATACAATAGCTGAATGAAGCATACCTAGAAGGCCAGCAAAAGCAAGGGGATCAACCGGCACACCCACCCCTTCAACAGCATTAGGCAAAACATTCCCCAATTCATCCGCATAGGGACCTATAACAACTTGAACAAAAGAAAGGAGGGGGTTGTTGAAGAAGAATTGTGGCCTTATAAATCTGCAAAATGAGCACTGGGCTTCATTGAGCCTTATAAAAGCATACAATTTTGCAATTTTCTTCACCTTATGAATCAATTAAGAACTTACAGTGCATTATCTCCTCCATTCAAGCTTCCATCCGCAATAAATGCAGAGACTGCCAGCGCTAACGAAGTCAGATACGCGCTGGCTGTGCGAGCAACTNAACTTGAACAAAAGAAAGGAGGGGGTTGTTGAAGAAGAATTGTGGCCTTATAAATCTGCAAAATGAGCACTGAGCTTCATTGAGCCTTATAAAAGCATACAATTTTGCAACTTTCTTCACCTTATGGATCAATTAAGAACTCACAGTGCATTATCTCCTCCATTCAAGCTTCCATCCGCAATAAATGCAGTGACTGCCAGCGCTAAGGAAGTCAGATACGCGCTGGCTGTGCGAGCAACCGGAATATCAAACAAAGCTTTCTTGTTGGGAAGCAACGACTCATAGTTATTGATCACTCCGAGGCAACCCGTCCAGTTAGATGGAATTAAAAATGATGGGCTCAGAGTTACGCCATAGCGAGCAGCTGTTATTCTCGTCGAAATCTGATGTTTGCTATAAATAATCAGATTGATTAATGTTTTGCCAAAGTAATGCAAGGAATGGGAATAGTAGTGAAGAGAAACATTAGCATAATCTAATGGAGACAGAAAAGGGAACAAAATTGCAGTGATTAAGAAAAAAAGGAGGATATGGAAGCTTAACATGCCTCAGAAACCCCTAATATTGTCAGGAAACCACTAAAAAGTGGTATGACATCAGCCACATAGTCTTCAAATCTGGCGCCAGGTTTAAGAAAGAAACCGCTGATCAAAGCTATTGTCCCAAATGTTGTCACACATAATGCAATTGCGCTAACATATCCCCAAGGAGTGCTCAGCTTTGTGTACTCAAATTGAAGGTCCATCTCTTTCTTAGGTTGAACCATGCAAACCTGTAATTTGCAGTTAAATGATTCTGTTTTGATACAAGAAATTCTTAAAGGAAAAAACTAAGGGACATTTTGTTTGCAGTTAAATGATTTTGTTTTGCAGTTAAATTTCGTTTGCTTTCCGTCCAATTTATTGAAGCCAAACATGCTCTGAAAAACACAACAAAGGATAAATGAATAGGACTTGTAAGAACATGATAACTCTGCACATTTCGATCTACAAACATTGCTAAATGAAGGGAACTTCAAAAAAAAAGCTTGCTGTTCGTGTTTGTTGACCATTAAAAATAAAATAATTAAGATATTAGATAACTGCTCCCGCCTCAGCCCCATAAGTATTTTCTTGTTTGTGGGGTTTTAAAAATTTATGTGCTCATGTTTACTGCTTTATAAAAATTTATGTCCCTATTGTAGTTGTCTGTCATGCCCCACCATCCTCAAGGAAATGACAAGACAAGCTTGGGAAGGAAAACTCTAGAAGAGGCATACATGGCAAGAACTTTCTAGAGCCAAGAGGTGGAAGAGAGTTCCACACAACTCTAAAAACTTCTACCCAATTCTAGAGGTCAAAGGAAGACAATACTCCATGAAGAACTTAAGGATGTAGCATGAAGAGTTCAAGAAGAATCTAGAAGGGTCTAGGATTATGCATTTATATAAGAATTGTATGGAATAATCTAGAAAGTAGGGAATTCTATAACTTTCTCATGGCTTGAAGGAGGACTATAAATCAAGGTGCCTCCCCTCACTTGTAATCACTCAAACATTCAATCAAAGATTCCAAGTATTCAAGTGTGAAGTGTTCCTTTCTCTCTGCTCTTCTTCTTTAGAGTGCTTGGTACTCACAAATCCAAGCACTGTGAGGATTAGACTGATTTAGTGCTGAAGGATAACGCTAAAGCCGCACGGGTGACTTGGGGAGAGTTAGTCCGTGACAGTTGATATCAGAGCTTTGGTTCGAAGGAATGACAAAAACATCAAAGAGCACGTGATGGAGTCGGAAGCCACTAATGTGGAGTCATCTCAAGGGAGAGGTCGCCAGGAGCAAAGAGATCCCGTTGCACCCAAGCCACATGGGAGATCTAAGGAGATTATGCATGACTTTGATTCGAGCCTTGCTCGGATGGAGGAGGCAATGAATGACATGGAGGGTCAAGTAGAGGATTTTCGCCAAAGGGTTGATGGACTTGAGGAGGACGTCACCATCCATTCAACAATCAGAGGTATGATGCTCCAACTTGAGGAGACCTTAATGGGTTATATGACTAAGTTGCAAGAGGATTTATTGGGGAAGCTCCAAGAGGTGCGAAGAGCCTATGAGGAAGAGATGAGCGACGTGCGTGCTAGCATGGAGATGCGTGGAGACATTTCGCTGTGCAAGAGAGCACTAGCGGCATCCACAAGTCATCCCACTTTTGAAGCCAAGAAAATTGAAGTTCCAAAACCTATGAGTTTTGGAGTGGTTCTCAACACGAAGGAAGTAAACAATTTCCTATGGGAACTAGTGCAATACTATGAAACAATGGGGATTGTCGATGAAGATGTAAAAATACAATTTGTCTCTCTTTATCTCTCGGACATCACTATGCTTTGGTAGAGAAGAGAAAAAAGAGATGTAGAGAAAAGTTTTTGCTTCATGTCCATTTTCAATGACCTCAAGAGAGAGCAAAAGAGGCAATTCTATCTCGAGAATGCCGAGGATGAGGCTCGAGCCCGGCTGTGAAGGCTTACGCAAGAGTTTGATTTGAGACTATATTGAGGAGTTTACAAGTTTGGTTCTTGAAATTCCAGATATTTCAGACAATAATGCTCTTTTCAACTTCATGAATGAGCTCCAACATTGGTTAGGAGGCGAGGAGTGCAAGATCTTGTCACTGTCATCGTGGTTGTTGAAAGCTTGACTGATTATTCAAAGGAGTCCAAAAAACCTGAAGAGAAGAAGAGTTATGATGTCAAAGGTGGGGATGACAAGGGCAAACACATGGAGGAGAAACATCTCAAATCAACCCCAACAAAGGCAAGGGACAAGGGGAAGACTAACAACAAGCCACATTAGAACCGCTGTTTTCTTTGTAAAGGACCTCATTGGGCAAGGGATTGCCCTCAGAAGAAGGCCCTCAACTCTCTTCTTGCAAGCCATAAGGAGGAAGAAGAAAGTGATAGGGAAAATGGCATGGAGGCACACATGTTGAATCTCTTCAACTGCTGAACGCGATGCAAGCTCCGATAAAACCCCAAGGGAAGGAGTTACTCTTTGTGGAGATAGCAATATGAGGGAAGACCACCGGGGCAATGGTAGATACAGGTGCTTCCCACAACTTCATCTCCAGTGAGGAAGCAAAAAAGTTGGAGTTGCAGATGATTAAAGGAGGGGGATCCATTAAAGTCGTCAACTCAGCAGAGATGCCAATCGATGGAATGTCTAAGGGAGTCAAGACTAGCATTGGGGCATGGTCAGGTATTCTAGAGTTTTCTGTCATTCCTTGAATGATTACAAAGTTGTCCTGAGAATGAACTTCTTGGAGCAAGCAAAAGCATTCTCAATATCATTTCCCAATAGTTTATGCATCGCGGAAGGGAGTCAAGCTTGCTTAGTACCAATAATAAGGTCAAGCAAGCAATGGTCCAAAACGCTACTGACAAACCAGCTCAAGGATGACATTGCAAGGGACAAGGGGGGCAACTTGGTTATCCTTCATGATACTAATGAAAGAGAAAAGACCCATGGAGTTGGGATGCCAAGAAAAGTGGTAGAGGTTTCTAACAAACTACCACCAAGAAAGAAGAAAGATGGTTCAACAAAATTGGAGGCAAGGGATAAGCTACTAGCCAGGAAGACTTGCTGCATGACACCCCTCTCCCATAACACCATGGAGAAACCAAAGTTTGTCAAGTCTGGAGGCAAACCAAGGAGACAGGTTCGAATTTGCAGGGGAAACCGCAATGAGGACATTGCAGGTTTAAGTGGGGGAGAGTGTCACACCCCGCCATCTTTAAGGAAATGGCAAGACAAGCTTGGAAAGGAAAACTCTAGAAGAGGCATACATGGCAAGAACCTTCTAGAGCCAAGAAGGTGGAAGAGAGTTCCACACAACTCTAGAAATTTCTACTCAATTCTAGGGGACAAAGGAAGACAATGCTCCATGAAGAACTCAATGATGGAGCATGGAGAGTTCAAGAAGAATCTAGAAGGATCTAGGATTATGTATTTATTTAAAAATTGTATGGAATAATCTAAAAAATTGGGAATTCTAGAACATTCTCATGGCTTGGAGGTGGACTATAAATAGAGGCCCCTCCCCTCATTTGTAATCACTCAAGCATTCAATCAAAATTTTCAAGTATTCAAGTGTGAAGTGTTCATTTCTCTCTGCTCTTCTTCTTTAGAGTTCTTGGTGCTAACAAGTCCAAGCGTTGTGAGGATTAGACTGATTTAGTGCTAAAAGAGAACGCTAATGCCGCACGGGTGACTTGGGGAGATTTAGTCCGTGATATGTCGCTATCAAAAAGCAAGAAAATTGAAAAACTTAATATATACACCCAAAAATGCTCTACACATATCTCGAGACAAACTAATAGTCGAAAATAAGGAGACTGAAATGTCCTTTACTCATCTCTTTAAAGTAAGGCTAATAATGTAATTTTATACTTAGTCATTCCTATCTTCTAGAAATACGTGGGCCATGACATATATTAAAGACTTTTAGTTCCCCTCACTTGTTACTTTTATTTTTTTATGGAATAAAATAAGTCTGCGAGCCCGGGAAGGCTCATTCATCCAATGGGGCAATTCTTCTTCTCTTCCTCATCTCTCTCTTCTTTTCCCTAGGCCTCTACACTCTATTCCTTCGACATGATAGGATAAATTTGGATTCAACAGCAAGAAAGTCCATACAGGCTTATCTACTATGTCATGTCTAAGAAACTAGGCTCTCAAGATCATCATCATTGGTCTTATCCTAATAAGGGTTGTTAAAATTAAACCAAGCTTATATGAATTTGATTTATGTTTTGATTTGAAATAAAATATATTTGGCATGTTAAAAATAAATTTATTTCAAAAAATACTCAATATAATTGTTAGTTGTTTTGAGTATTTATTTAAAACGTGCTAATTTCTTTTTAACAACAACAACCCTTTATCCCACTAAGTAGTGTCTGCTATATGATTCCTTTTTCTCCATTGTGTCATATTGAGTGTCATATTTTTAATTTAATTCTAATAAATTAAGATCATATTTTATACAACATGCCAAAGTCATTTTAGGTCTTACCATTACTTTCTTAGCATAAGTCAAATCTAAAACATCTCAGATGGTCGACATTTAACGTGACCAAACTATCTAAGACGATTATCTTTAATCTTGTCCATCACTGGAGCCACTTGAACCCTTTCGGGAATATATTCATTTTTGCATTTTGTTTATCTAAGTGTAAAGCCACTCATCCACATAAGCATTCTTATCTTAGTAAAACTTAATTTTATGTTAATTAAAAAAGAAATGTGAGAATATTTTAAATAAACATTTTTAAAAAAATGTAGGAACAAAACAAGAACAAAAAAAATAAACTTAATCAAAAACAACCCTTAAGCTAACAAATATAAGAAAGGAAATAATTTGATATTAAAAAAAAAATCATGGAGTGAAGTATAGAGCTGATATATAAAATTCAATGACATGCATTGAACTATTTGGTCCCAAGCCCGAATGTGAAAAGTGGAGGGTTGCGTTAGATAGTCGACAAGAGCGTAAAACTTATCAAAAAGGATCATAAAATGAATTTTTTTAATCTTTGTGTAAGTGTTGGGGCTTTCCCCGGAAGCGATGCGCTGTATAGCCTGAATACAGTGAAAAGTGTGCAAGGGCCACCACACCGGGGCCCGAGTGTAGTATAAAATAAGCAAGAGTTCTCACATTACTGACGGATGCGAGTAAAGAAGTTAGTCCATAAAACTAATGAAATTAATATTACGATAGGATCTTGGAACATAGGTACCCTCAATGGTAAATTAATGGAATTAGTTGATATTATGATTCATAGAAGGATTAATATATTATGTATTCAAGAAACTAAATGGGTTGGAGAAAAGGCTAAGAAGATTGATAACTTATGTTGTAAACTTTGGTATTCTGGTAAGAGTCACACTAAAAATGGTGTAAGTGTAATTATAGATAAGAATTTGAAAGATAATGTTGTAAAAATTAATAGAGTTAGAGATAGAATTATAGCCCTTAAGATTATCATTGATACTAAGATTTTTAATATTATAAGTGTTTATGCTCTTCAAGTAGGTTTAGATATAGGGTCTAAAGATAAATTTTAGAATGACTTAGAAGACTTAATACAAATGATACCTTTCGAAGAAAAAAATTTTATTGGAGGAGATTTAAATGGACACATCGGTAGAGTGGCAGAAGATTTTAGAAATATTCATGGTAGTTACGGTTTTAGAGTGACTAATGAAGAATGTAGAGTTATTTTAGATTTTGCTTTAGCGTGTGATTTTATTATTACTGATACTTTATTCAAGAAAAGAGACGAGCATCTTATTACTTATAAGAATGGATCTTATAAGACACAAATTAATTATTTTCTTATGAGAAGAGATCGTCGAGATTGTAAAGATTGTAAGGTCATTCCAAGTGATGATTTAAGTACCCAATATCGTTTATTAGTTATTAATTTTAATATGAAGAGTTGTAAAATAAAGAATATTATGACTCATCATCGTAGAATTAGATGAGGGAACCTAAAAGACACAAATAAAATTATTTTTATGATAAAATTCATGATTTCAAAATTTGGGATGTTCATGATAAAGCAAATGTTGTGGGATAAAGTAATAAACATTATTAAACAAGTAGCAAAAAATGTACTTGGAGAATCAAAAAAAAATTTCTTCGAATAAAAATAGTTTGAGGTGGAATAATAATGTGTAGAAAAAGATAAAATATAAGAAGTTATGTTATAAAAATTGATTTAAATGTAAAAACTTTGAGAACTGAAAAAAAAAATCAAACGGCCCTCAGGGAGTAAAAGAACAATATGTGACACTAAAAAGTCAATTTTTAANAGCTAGAACCTAGACTCTAAGGAGGAGAAGAAAAGACCTCACAAAAATGAGGTCAACANATGAGGGATCAAAACTATTTTTTTTTCAAATCATTTTCAATAATTTGTAATCATATTATTTTTTGTTTACTCATTTTTTCTGGTCCCGACACCAACACTGATTTTGTCTTCTTGTCCAAGTCTTTGTGAGTTTTCCGCAAAAAACGTTATTTAATCATTTGGATATGGTGGGTCATTTTAATTCATCTTGTCCCATGGTACTGAGCCGTTATTTTCTGGATTTTGAATCAAAACTAGTTGATGTCCATATTGTGCTAAATTGTATGTTGTTTTTATCTGCAAAAATCTAATTCAACTTTTTGGATCTGGTGATTCATTTAATTCTTCTTGCTCCATGGTCTTGGACTATCATTGTTTTGGATCTTGAAACAAAACTCAGATGATGTGCGTATTTTGCTAAATTGTATGTTCTTTTTTCGCCAAAACCTTACAAGATGTTTAATTTGTTCTCGTGATATGAAATATGACTTTTTGGTGGTATTTTCTTGCCTTTCCAAGATGATTTTTCTTAGAATCTAGAGCTTTGCTGGGCAGCTTTACTCTTATTAATATATAAGTTTACCCAACTGTGCATAGGTACTTACTGTCATTGTTATAACTTCATTTTCCATTGAAAGAACTGGTATTGACATTTTGTTACTCTAGATTTTACTTGGACAATCTGCAGCCTCTTACATATTTGATCGCATAAACTTAAACATGTGCTTCTATACTGTTTGAACAACGTAATGTCATTTATTCTGTGTTACTTCTTTCTTTAGGCTAGTCAGGGTGTGAAGCTTGTGAAAATTCTTACAAAATATTGTGAAGGTAATGGTGATTTTTCTTATTTGATATTCTTTAGTCTTGCGATGAAAAAATACTAATCTTATTGATCTAATCATAAGTCATGCAATGTTTCGTGCATGCCTTTCACAATATGTGAACCATCTGGGAGCTTGCAATAAGCGTCTTCCATCTTTCATTAATCTTAATGCTAGATTTTTGTGCAGCTTGTACTTCAATGATTAAGGGGAAAAATGAGGAATTATCAACAACGGAGCTTTATGGTGTGGCACGGATACAATATATTTTCCGGTCAATTTTTTTGAAGAGTTTAGAGGTTGGACTTGCTTTTAGATCATGCAAAAGTGCTAATCATATTTAGGTTCATGCATTGTATGTACTGCTGTATTAATTTTTGTTTCATACAGTTTTCTCTGGTAAATAAAAGTCTTATAATTTTTCTTTTTTTTTGTAGAAGCTTCTCTTTATTATTTTTGCAGAAAAATTTCTATTATACTTGGACTATTTTAATTCTATATTCATTGTATAAAGTTTGATTTTACCAGTATCAATTTATTTAGTTAGCAAAGTTTGATTACTTGCTCTGAAATGTTGTTTAAGCACTGATGGTTTATCATCAATATCAGTTTTGTAAATAAGTACCGTTTGTGTTCGAAGACATTTATAGTGAGAACCGTGCACCAACAAAAGAAATCTCGTCCAATAAGTCTGTTGTTGTTCCTTCTCAAAATGTGGGATGTTCACTCTCCATGATCCTACTAAGAGAGGTTAGTGTTCTATTGAACTCAATTTTCGCTCAAGTTTGGCAATTAGATTACTTTCTTACAGCTTTTAAAATGTGGTTTGCTACGATATAGCCTTCAGTCATCTTGAAGCCTTCAGAAAATCAATCGGAGCAGGAGGCTTTGGAGATTTCCATTTCAAAATTATTACTGAAATCGTACTTTGATATTGTCAGAAAAAAAATTTAAAGATACTGTGCCTAAGGCAATTATACACTTCCTAGTAATTTATTTTACATTTTGATTAATGTAGAATCGGAATATTCTGTTCTCTTGTCTGATGGCTCATACTAATGATAGTCAAAATTTCATTTATTATTATTATTTCTTTTGCTGCTTTGTGCTGTCAGAATTAATTGTGATATATATGTGGACCTACTGCTTTCCAAAGTGAAATTTGCATATTGGAAGTGTTTCATAATTATAGGCTGGGTGGAGCATGTATAGTTGTAATGGATTTAGTTGATGTTTCTCCTAGTTTGATATTCTTCAAACTTCCCTATCATTTTTTTGGAAGATTCACAAGCATTCCACTCAATTCTTATTTATGTACCTAACAGCTAAATTTCATTTTCTAAATACATGCCACCCTACGTATGCATGAAAAGATGTATTTCTCTTTTAGGAAGTTAAAAGAATGATACTTTTGATGTGATATAAAATTTGGATGGTAAGAATATAAAAATCGAAGTTTAGGTTGTAGATATGTATATGCATAAGAATTTGGTGGTATGGGTGTAAATGCCCCTTTCTTTCATTTATGCACAAGTTTTTACATGGCATTCAACTTTGTTATGCTCTAAAGTGGGCGAGTTTCATAAATTATTGTGTTGTTTTATTTATATGTTCAACATTCATTCAATTTACTGTTTGTGGTTTGATTTAGTGTTGACCAAGGAACGTAATATTAACCAGAAAAGTCGCGGTGAATCCCATAATCTACTCTCGTGCCTATTGTTTAAAGATAGTGGCTCAGCAGAATAGCTGTATATAAAACTGATTTTTTTTTCATTAGTTTGGTTGTTCACCTTGTCAATGAGTGAGTTGATGTTGTTTGAAGAGTTGCCAAAAGCGCATAAACTAACTTTCAAAAAATTGGTTTGAAGAACAAATCTCTCTTCTTTTTAATGGGATCCTTGCATTGATGTTCATGTAAATTGTAATACAAGTTTACTTCTATAAATGTTGTGTTATTATCTTGAGTTCTTGTGATGTCATTTGGTTAATTTTCTCCAGTTTGATTTTGGAATTTTTATATATCTTCTATATTTTGCTCTCTGCAATTTTTTTTCTAATAACTAATGACTTGTCCACTTGTTTGGGTGAATCGTACTAAAAGAGAGCTACACAATGTTTTTATCAGGAAATTTTACATGTAATTGCCAAAATAATTTTTAATTACTAGTCTAATAAGTTCATTCTTAGCCTCATCATCATGGTTTTGTTTTTTATGATTTTATAATTTTAGACATTCTAATTAAGTTAACCACATTTAACGTTTGTTCTTTTGAACCAGTAAAAATTTTTTCGATGACATGCTTCGAGAACCAGATGATATAACTGCCAAGAGAAAATTGATAAGGAAAACACTCAGGGTTCTGCAGCAGACCTACAAGGTAACACTTCTATCGAACTTCAATTTACCAAAAATCATTGCTCAGGTCTATTATTTTAAGTATAAGATCGAATATTGCTAAAAAATGAATTTTTTTACCTTGAGTCGTGAGCCAAATTTTTGGCTCAGTCGGATCTTTTTGCTGATTTTGAGCTTAGCTTTGATTGAATTGAATTGATTAAAAATCTGCTTAGAACATTATATTATTTATAATTGTATTTATGCATCTATACACACATATATTGAGCTAAGAATTAGTTTTAGAAGAATAAAAATCAATTGATCATTAATATAGATTGCTTAACATTATTTTGTTTATTTTGATCCCAGACGCTCGTGAAACTGTCATAGGAGGCAGACACTGTGGAGAACTGTTATTATCTTGATTCGGACTCAACCGGCTTGCCCAAAGTCTAAGACCTATCTTTTTCGTTCTCATGGACATCGAACGATTACAATTCACCCTACACCGCTTTGCCGAAGTTCCAAAGATCGAAGAGATGAACCCACTCTGGAGAGCAGTTGTCTTCTCTGTATGTCGGCTCTGATGCCAATGGACCTGGTTCTTATCTTCCAGTGAATCTTTAGGGGTTTTCCTGAAGTAGCCAATAAGCTTGTTTTATTCTTGGAGATAAGCTCCTATGACTGATTTTTTGTGTCACGTCCACTTTAATATTGGAAGTTCTAAAGGATATTTTTTAATATCATTTTATATGCCAAAAAGTATGGCTATGGAGTCTTTATATATTACATGAGGTCCACATTGCTTATTATTATTATTATTTTTTTTTGTATTTTTACACTTGATGGAATTGAAATTGTAAAATGAGGTATTAGAAGATATGAACATTTGCTATCATTAAATGGAGAGTTTTGCTGGCTATCTAATGTCAAAATAGTATATTCTAAAAGGACTGCAATGTTTTAGAAATTTTCTGTTGTGAAAGAAATTATTGTTCTCTTTTGCAAAATTTGATAAATCAACAATTTTTATTGAATCATGAATTCTTATCTTAATGTATTTGTCTTATCCAAGCAAGATTATCAGCTTGAGAGAGAACTAGGAATCATTAAATGTTCCAAAAATCTTTGACAATAGTTAATTTTTCTTTTATGGATTGTTTTTTTTTTTCAAGAAGTCACATTCATTGGAATGGAATGTGGTGAAAATTTTGGGAAGCAATCAATCATACCCTTTGCTGAACTGGTAAAGATTTTGTTTTGTATTCATTTCCTATTATTGTTTACTTTAAGATTTGCATTACCAGCATTCTTTTGCAGAATATCGAAGGACCTGTGTTCAATATAATGCAAGGTTGAAGGACTGCATGGAAGTTAATGGCAGCAGTTAAGTTAACTCTTTATGATATTCTTTGGTGCATTGAAATTCATTTTCTGATACAATTAGTGACTAATATTATAATATTTTTAAGAAAATGTTGACTTCATATGCCTCTTGCTTAAAAAAATAAAGAAATATTTGTTGTTTTATTTTCTTAAGAAATTATGTTTTGTAATGCTAAATCTTTAAATAATGGAGTACTCATGGGTTTGAAATTTAAAATAGGTTTTTTTATTGCACTTTTAAAGAACTTTTTATGCTGATAACTGTAATTTAAGCTATCTGATTTCTTTTTCAAAAAGATATGCATATTTATAATAACTATAGCAATTTTAAGAGATTTTGAAACTTAATCTCTTAACTTCTTATAAATACATTTACAAAAAATTATAATCTGCACAAAGAGATCCTTAAACTCAACCAAGGAAGAACAGACATGATCTTATAGATTACTAGATTGAAATTTTCAAAATTGTTTTTTTATAAAAAGAATTTTGAGCAGTCATGGCTTTAGTGATTTCAACATTCTGAGCAGATACTTCAATACTGCTAGAAACAACCCTTTGCATGGACTATGATTTCAAGAGTCCACTGTTGTTTGGCTTTCAGATGACTTGGTGGGCGTGAACCTTTTGATATTTTGGTTGATTTGTGATTATATGCCCTTAGAAAGTTTGTCTTTGACTTGATCCTAATCTTAAATGCTGGCATTTGTGCTAGTGAACAAGAAGGGACAAGTAGGTGGGATTTGCTAATGCTAGAGCAAGTAGGTGGGATTTACTAATGCTAGAAAAAAAAAAAGAATACAATCAATTGACAATATATTATGGAGTATTTTTATAGCTATATAAAGAATGCATGATGTTAATTAAGACAAGTATGTCAGATTGAAAGGAGGCTTCACAAAATTGGGCATATCATCTTGTGCCACATGATACACAAACAAATTTAACAAACAGTTCTAAGGTTCTAGGAGAAAAAAAGAGAGTAAAAGCTAGCGACAATCTCAATTCAAAAGCTCAAGCGGAAAAACTTCTTAGGTTTGAACCAATTTTATAAATAAGAAAATTATATTTCATATTTCATAGTGACCTAGGAAGTCGTCTTAGATTTTTTCATATTAGAGAAAGTCGTCTTAGATGGTTTGGTCATATTAAACGTCGACGATTAGATGATCCGTTTAGGAGGNAAACTCCCTTCAAACGCGAGAAACAAACAGTGAGGCGGCGTTTTCAAAACGCCGCCGCACTTATAAGCTGCCTCAAACGAGCCGATAGATGGGAATGTTAATAGTAGAATTCAATTTGCTTCGGGCCTTTTGTGTGATAGAAAAGTACCGCTAAGACTGAAAGGAAAGTTTTATAAAACGGGTGACTTTGGGTGATCAAATTATTAAAAGGTGTGAACGATTTAGATATCTTGGGTCCGTTATTTCCAAAGCGATGGTGATATAGATGGGGATGTTAATAGTAGAATTCAAGTTGGTTGGTTGAAGTTTGGTGATTATAGATGGGGATGCTATTAGTAGAATTCAAGTTGGTTGGTTGAAGTGGAGGAATGCTTCGGGCCATAGATGGGGATGTTAATAATAGAATTCAAGTTGGTTGGTTGAAGTGGAGGAATGCTTCGGGTGGATGTTAATAGTAGAATTCAAGTTGGTTGGTTGAAGTGGTGAATGCTTCGGGCCTTTTGTGTGATAGAAAAGTACCGCTTAGACTGAAAGAAAAATTTTATAAGACGGTTGTGAGACCTACAATGCTTTATGGTGTTGAATGTTGGTCGTTAAAAGAGAAGTATAATACTAAGTTAACTGTTGCCAAGATGAGAATGATTAGGTGGATGAGTGACTTTACACTTGGTGACAAAATGCGAATTGAATATATCTGTAATAGGGTTGGTGTAGTTCCTGTGACGGACAAAATTAGAGAAAGTCGTATTAGATGGTTTGGTCACATTAAGCTTCGGCTATCTGATGATTCGATTAGGAGAGTAGATGTTTTAGGTTCANGAAAGTGGTGGAAGTTTCTAACAAACTACCACCAAGAAAGAAGAAAGATGGATCAACAAAATTGGAGGCAAGAGATAAGCTACCAGCCAGGAAGACTTGTTGCATGACACCCCTCTCCAATAACACCATGGAGCAACCAAAGTTTGTTAAGTCTGGAGGCAAACCAAGGAGGCAGGTTCGAAGGTGCAGGGGAAGCCGCAATGAGGACAGCGCGGGTTTAAGTGGAGGAGAGTGTCACACCCCGCCATCTTCAAGGAAATGGCAAGACAAGCTTGGTTTTTAAATGCTGAAGGAAACGCCGGACCGCCGGGCTCCTCCCGCGATCTACGTGTAATAGAAATCAGGAAATATGGTTTTTAAAAACTCCCTTCAAACGCGAGAAACAAACAGTGAGGTGGCGTTTTCAAAACGCCGCCGCACTTATAAGCTGCCTCAAACGGGCCCATAGATGGGAATGTTAATAGTAGTTGGAGGAATGTTTCGGGCCTTTTGTGTGATAGAAAAGTACCGCTTAGACTGAAAGAAAAATTTTATAAGACGGTTGTGAGACCTACAATGCTTTATGGTGTTGAATGTTGGTCGTTAAAAGAGAAGTATAATACTAAGTTAATTGTTGCCAAGATGAGAATGATTAGGTGGATGAGTGGCTTTACACTTGGTGACAAAATCCGAATTGAATATATCCGTAATAGGGTTGGTGTAGCTCCTGTGACGGACAAAATTAGAGAAAGTCGTATTAGATGGTTTGGTCAAATTAAGCTTCGGCTATCTGAAGATCCGATCAGGAGAGTAGGTGTTTTAGGTTCGACTTATGTTAAGAAAGGCGGAGGGAGAACATAGGAGACATGGGCTTATTGTATAAAAAATGATCTTAATTTACTAGAACTAAATGAAAATATGGCACTAAATAGGACAGGCTTATTGTATAAAAAATGATCTTAATTTATTAGAACTAAATGAAAATATGACACTAAACATGACTCAATGGAGAAAAATCTTATTGTATAAAAAATGATCTTAATTTATTAGAACTAAATGAAAATATGACACTAAATAGATATTGTATTAAAAATGATCTTAATTTACTAGAATTAAATGAAAATATGACACTAAATAGGACTCATTGTATTAAAAATGATCTTAATTTACTAGAACTAAATGAAAATATGACACTAAATAGGACGCTATTAAAAATGATCTTAATTTATTAGAACTAAATGAAAATATGACACTAAATAGGATGCAATATTAAAAATGATCTTAATTTACTAGAACTAAATGAAAATATGACACTAAATAGGACGCAATGGTGATGATTTTAATTTATTAGAACTAAATGAAAATATGACACTAAATAGGACGCAATGGAGAAAAATGATTCATACAACCGAACCCACGTAGTGGGATTAAGGCTTTGTTGTTGTTGTTGTACATGCATTGAACTATTTAAAGCAACTATGTAGAACGANAAAGAATCATAGAGAAAATTCATGTTAAAAATATGATAATTGTTGTTAATGCATGAAGTGGTGTAACTTTTTACTTTTCTCTTTTTAAAAATAACAAAAATTTGTGCATATGTGCACAATATGAGTGCCTTAAATATATTTTAAAGGAAATTCATACAATTAGAATGTTTGTAACCTTATTCAAATTTTAAAAGAAACATATAAACTTTATGTTAAAAATGTGGTAATTGTTGTTAATGCATGAATTCACGTAGCTTTCTTACTCGTCTCTTTTTTAAAATAACAAAAAAATGTGCATATTGATACAATGTGTGTGCCTTGAATATCTTTTATATGAAGTTCACATAATTAGAATGCTAGGCAATTATTATAAATAAACTAAAGATTTTAAGCCATTATATGTATCCATCTTTCTCAAGCTTCTAAGAAGATAATGAAGCTAGAAAAAAACACAACTTGCAATTAAAAAATGTTTCAATAATTGAGATGTTGGAGGTAACTAAATAAATTTATGTGTGGACATAATCATTATGGTAATTTAATTTGTTTCTTTTTATTTTAATTTTTTTTATTTACTTTCTTATTTTTCATAGTAAATTTATGTACTTAAGTTCTTTGACTAGTAACATTAAATTTTATCTTATAAAAATTTAAGCATTTGATGTCAACACTGACATGTTTTGAAGTAATTCCGTTCAAAATTAATTTTTTAAAGCCTCCAATAATAGTTCAAGTACTTGATCTGATGTCACTTGGGCTTGGATCAAATCACTTTTAATATCATTAGGTTCATATTATGGAGGTCTCTAATTTGATTATAAAGTTATAAAAATAGGAGCCAGGATGACTGCATTTTTAGAATTATTTTATCCAACTTGCATCAAGATTCAGTCTTAATTATTTGAATATTTTTATGATATATCATTTTCCCTTTATTTTCAAATGATAAAGTCTGCATCATTTGAAAATATATATTATATTTTCAAAAGATTTAAGTATATTACTATAATTTTCAGAATGAGGCATGTATGTTTCTTGGACAACAACGTAGACTTCTCTTCATGCTCATAAACCAAGTAATGTCTCTTCTATCATAATTTCAGTCCTTATTGAATTTGTATTGTCAATCATAACGAGAATTGATGAATTCTTGCAATTGCACAATTTTTTTTGTTTTGAAAATGTTGTTTAATTTTAAAAAATCATTTTGTTATGAAAGTGAGATTGTATTCAATACCTGCATAATGTGTTAGAGTAAGAGTAATTGCAATAAAGAAACAACAACAAATAAAATGTGGCTGCGTACGTGGCGTATCTGATGCTGCTATTCCTGTTGCATGTTTAACTTACAAAGCACAATATAATTTGCAGGAAATTTAAATAAATTGCAGAGAAAATAAGAAAACAGTAAACAGTAGAACAAGTTGTAGCAATAACAAGGAACTCAAAAGAGGTGATCCTAAGGCCTTCTACAATTCCTGACTGCAACTAGCGAGCTAGTATGGTGATCCTACGATCTCCTGCGGCTCCGAGAAATAACTAGTAAGTGTGTATGGTGATCCTACGACTCCGGACGACAGATAAGAATTTCGAATAACGCTTGTATGAGTTTCTATGAACCCAAACAGCAATGAGCAGCACCTACGCGGCTTCCTACAAACCCGAACAAAGGTGGGCAGCAACTAGATGGCTTCTAGACGATGGTGGACAGCTACTAGGTGACTTTCTACGAACCCAAATCGTGGTGGGCATCAACTAGACGGTTTCCTACGACACTTGGCAACAAATAGAAGCATTGGAAAACACTCCTACAGCTCTTACAGCTCGGGACAGCAACTAGCAGGCTTGTCGGCGATCCTACGACGTCGTAACACTCCAAATATCAACTAAATGACATCCAAACACTCCAAACAACAACTTATGTCCTCAAAACATTCCAAACAACAACTATATGACATCCAAACAACAACTATATGACATCAAAACATTCCAAACAACAACTATATGGCATCGAAGCACTCCAAACAAAAACTATATGACCTCCAAAAATTCCAAACAGCAACTATATGACATCCAAACATTCCAAACAGCAACTAACCCTTCTCCCAGCTCTCTTACAGCTTCCTACAGGATCTCCAAACGCTGGACAACACTTTCCAAGGCCCAAACTGCTTCCTACAGCAGTTAACAACTGTCTTCAGCAGCTAAACAACTACCTACAACAGTCCAAATCCCAATTTTAGCATCTAAACATTAATTTCAGGTTCTCTACAACACTCCAACATTAATTCCAGCAATTGTAAGCTACCTACACCAGTCCAAATCCCAATTTCAGCACCCAAACATTAATTCCAGTACTTTTCAGGACCCGACGACACTTAAATCTTTGGACAACACTCCTAGTAATTTTTTTTTTGAATACTTTCCAGCAAATTTCAAGTATTTTTCGGTACTTTCGACTCTCCAAACAACAAAACAAAACTCCTCGAAACGGTCCCAAAAGAAAATTTAAAAGTCCCCAAATCTCTTTCCAAAACAGTGAATAAAACAATCCCAAAGAAGTGAATGAATTTTAAGTTCTGGGCATGCAGAAAATATAAACATTGTATGATATGCATGTAAGAATTGACACCACTGTGTTAGATATGCGAATACATGGCGATTGAGTGGTACGTTTGTAAGAAAATATAAACTTTAGGCATTAGGCATGTAAATACATATAAATTGGGTGGTCATAATGATTGGTGTTAACCACAAGCAAGACTCATTTTCACAACGCGACAATCTTAATCCTTTTAGCACATTTACGTGCACCTCACGCAAGTGCTATGCGTTTACATCCCTAACACCCAAAATTTCGTATCAATTTCACAAACATATGCATAAAGGGGCTTACTCAACATAAAATAATTTCAAATAGAGTCACTGTAAATAATGAAATCAGATTGATCTCAAAATTTAATTCATGAAAAATTTTGTTAATTTACTTAAACAATTAGCAGCATAAATACATGGAAAATTTGCGTGCATGCCATATCTAACATCCAAATTCATGAAAATTTTGATAGATATCACTCAATCCTTATATTCTACATATCTAACATCCAAATTTCCATCCCAATCAGAAAGCAGAAAACCTCACAATTCCATTCCATAAATACACCACCCAATTTTTAATTAGATAAAAAAAAATGTTACAGAGGAAATCATTTACCTTAGGGAGAGGAGTTGCAGCAGTTTCGGTTGGGATCGTTTAGTGTGAGAGAGCGTCGGTACAGAGAAATCTATCGTGAGGAGGAGGCGAGGACGAAGCAGGCAACTGATTATGACGCAGAGGGAAGAGGCGAGGCCTTTGAAATTCGCAGAGAGTAACGAGGTTTTCTCTCGAGCGTGGAAGAGGCGAGCCGGTGAGGGCGTCGAGCGGGGTCTGTGGCTTCGGTGCGGGAGACATGATCGAGCAGAGACGACTTCGGTGCAGGAGACGGAATCGAGCGAGAGACAGGATCGAGCGGAGCGGTCTNTGTGCAGCACACGCAGCATTCTGAGGCTTTACGTAGTCTTCTCCTACACAACCCTTCGTAATGAGCTGATAAAGAGAACAATAAAATTAATCATGCAGCAATGTATGAAAAAAAACTAAGGTGATTGTTAAAAATAGTTAATAGTCTTTAAATTAGAGATAATTTGAAATAAAAAGTTTGGAATGCAGCACCTTGTAGATTTCCTTCGGAATGATTCCAAGTCCATAAGCATGTGGTACTTGAGAATTTTTATCAACTTTATCACCCGTTATTGCATTGCCAACTAAGTAACCCTGAAACCATTCCAAGAAAAAGGAACTTAAAAATTAGCAGACAGCTCTAGCTTTCACTTAGCTAAAGAAGAAAAACAATTTATTTTCATGTTTGAAAGACATAATATAACCTTGATATTGACTAGTGGCTG
>JXCR01147451.1:15492-47931 GCA_002079205.1 Phalaenopsis hybrid cultivar | reverse complement strand
TTGGATATTTTTGTCAGTCATTGGAGCGGCTTGTTTGAGTACTCTAGCTTCAATTTTACATTATGAAATAATGTATCATAAGATATAAATGAAAAGTTATAATATCAATATTATTTATTTAATATATTATGGCTGTCGAGTTAACTCTAAAATTGAGTTATTCGGATACGTTCTAGCTCAAAATCAGCTCGTAGTTCATTATATTCGATGNGTCGAGTTAACTCTAAAATTGAGTTATTCGGATACGTTCTAGCTCAAAATCAGCTCGTAGTTCATTATATTCAATTTTATTTAGCATCATATATAATTTTTATAAATAAAAAATATTTGAAGCTAATCTCGAAGTCTACTACAATACACAAGAATAATGCTCGTAATTATGAGAATATATTTATGTCTAATGAATAGAAGTTATTTACCTTAAAATAAGTAATAAGAAATAATAATTTTATTTGCGGAGAAGTTATTCGGTGGAGTATTATATTATTAATTTTATGATGGTATATATACCGTTCAATAAAGAAAGAAAGAGAATAATTCTAGGGTTGGTGCTATTCCGGTGCTCTGGCCTCGCTGATGAAAGAGCGGGAGTCAGAATTCGATGGCAGCTGAATCTCACGCCGAATTTCCCAGAGATCGTAGTACCGCTTGGCGGGAATGTCGGGAATGTTGTNATATATTTATGTCTAATGAATAGAAGTTATTTACCTTAAAATAAGTAATAAGAAATAATAATTTTATTTGCGAAGTTATTAGGTGGAGTATTATATTATTATTATTATTATGATGGTATATATCCAAGAGAATAATTCTAGGGTTGGTGCTATTCCGGTGCTCTGTCCTCGTAGTACCGCTTGGCGGGAATGTCGGGAATGTTGCAGAAACTGTTCCCGCTCCTCATCTCGCCTGCTGGCGCAACCGTCTACGAGTAGAATGCACAGCATGTCAAGCGTATTGGTGGCGCTCGTCGGCCGCGATTTCTTGCCGCGTGGCTCTGATATTTGCACGCGACGAGATGGAGGAGTGGGGGAGTTCCTGCACATTCCCGGAAGAGGTGCTGTGCCTCCAATACGTCAAGCGTATTGGTGGCGCTCGTCGGCCGCGATTTCTTGCCGCGTGGCTCTGATATTTGCACGCGACGAGATGGAGGAGTGGGGGAGTTCCTGCACATTCCCGGAAGAGGTTCTACGACTTCTTGGAAATCCGGCTTGAGATCCAGGTGATGAGGAGCAACACTTTGCTTTACTGGCTTGTAGATCATTCACGCATAATNGGGGGGGGGGAGGGAGGGGAGGCGAGCGGGCGAGCTTCCGACTTGCAGTGGAAGCGCGACAGGAATGGGAAAGCTGAGTGGAAGCGAACGGGAGAGAAGAGCTCGGGAGAGGCAAAGGAGGAAGATTACGAGAGGGCGTCGAGCGAGAGAAAGAAATAGACAGCGGGAGAGTTAGTGATTACTTGAATCCATTGGGCGGGGAATTGGTTTCCTACGCAGAGGAGGCTTAATAGGAAAATAATAACGCATGATTATTTTTAATTAATATAAGACTTAAATATTCTGTTTGAATTTTGAAATTTAAATTTCAAATTCAGGTGAGCTGGTGCCTAGCCCGTGTCCAGTTTGAATCAAACCCGAGTCGAACCTGGGTTGAGCTCAGGCCCGCGCACCGCTATAAAAGTGCATCGATATCTGTTTTAGTAGCTCACGCGCGAAATAATAACAATATGGGTGTCATTCCTAGCTAAAGTCAACGTTCCAGATGCATCGACGCGGTCCGTTTCGACATTTTGGGTTTTCCGGACGAGTTCGCCGGACGAGTCAATTTAGTTAAAATTGTGCGGAGTGCGATGCGTGCACAAAAATACAACGTTATCGAGCGTTTGAGTCGCAAAAGAGTTCTCTAAGGGCTGCTCCTATTAATGTAGGAACTTGACTCGAGTTTCATGTGTCGATCTTAATCAACTCAACATAATGTCGAGGATTTGGGACCGCCCATGCGAAACTCGAAGGAGTGACGAGGTGGTTCGAATTTTCTAAATGGTGTGGGTTCCGTACTAGTCCTCTAGGAGGGTCAAACAAGAGAAGCCTGAAGCTAGACCCTAGGCTATAGGGAGAGAAGTGAAGACCTCATCCGAAAATGAGATCAACAGTCACACCCAATTTAAAATTGGAAGTTCTAAAGGAAATTTTTTACTGTCATTTTATATGCTAAGAAGTATGACTATGGGGTCCTTGTAAATATTACATGAGGTCCACATTGCTTTTTTTTTTTTTTTAGTATTTTTATACGTAATGAAATTGTAAAATGAGGCACTAGAAGATACGAATATTTGTTGAAATTTTCATTTCATCAAATGAAGAGTTTTGCTAGCTATAAAGTAGTATATACTAAAAGGACTGCTATGTTTTGAAAGTTTTCTGTTGTGAAGAAAGTTTTTGTTCTCTTTTGCAAAATCTGATAGTGTTGAATTTAATGTTGGATTTGTAGTTTATGCTCTGTAAGTTGGGAGGATTTGATTTATCAACCATGTTGACTGCTTATGAAAAATAAACTTCTTAGATTTAAAACNTCCTCCTCCATTGGGCAAGAGTGTAAGGAAACAAACTACGGCCAAGACCAAGCCCCATGCATAACGGTCCTCGCCGAGGGGACTGATCTCATCCCTGGCCGGAATTTCTTCCCCGCCACGAAAGAAGGTTGCGAACAAGCCCCAGGCCAAGCAAAGCACACTGCCGCTCAGTCCACCGATTCCCAGCAGCAGTGAAGTCGCAAAAGAAAGCAGAGTTGCTGTGCTTCTTCCAAACAAAGCCTGTGCGATTCTGCCTCCTTCGAGTCTTCCACATGGCAGCAAGTTCAGCGAGGTCACTACTATCCCTGCAACACAAGGATTATACATATACAAAAACACATTATCAAAAGTCTCATTTGACATAATTGTTGGGATGAGATTGAAGTTAAAAAAAGATTTCCATTGATACAGGTTTTTTTCAAGTCTATTATTATTGTGTTTAGAAATATTTTTTTGTTTTATGCTCTTCAGAGTATTTTATCATTTCTTTTTACAAAAGACGTCTCCATATTTTACTAAGGAACAGGTGATGAATCCTCCTCACCATCTGTATATCATCATTTCTTGGTTCCCTCAACAATTTTGAGTAGGGACAGCCATCGAACAACGCTTATTCACTTCCAAACACCATCGACCTTGCATATTATCCTTATGCTACTACTCCACAATCACCTCCCTTTTCCGCTTCCTAAACACCTTATAGGAGATTTAGAAAAGGATCATCTAGTATCAGAGCCAAAAATACTAAATTTTTAGAATTTTATCTTCCTTGTCCCAATAAAAAAAAAAAATCCATTATACCTAAATCATTCCCACCGTGATTCATAATCCCCAACCTTAAATTTTCAAAATTCAATCTTCCTATCACCACCAACAATTCATCCTAACACCTACAACCAAAACTCTAACCTTTGACCAACCTTCTATCTACATAATCCTACACCCGTTGAAATCTTGATCGAGAAAGGACATAATGTTGCCAAGGAGAGGAGTCCAAGAGCTTACTATGGAGGATATGCAACAGAAAATTCCCCAATTGCAACAGAGACTTAATGCCTTTGAGAGGAGATGATCCGATGAGGGCACCAATAGCCACAACGGTTACTCACCCGATCAAGATGAGGAATTAAATTTCTTCCACCAAGAAGCTTCAAGTGATGAACGGTCTATTTCGAATCGATTTAGCATTGAATATCAACAAAAGAGTCAATATATTGGAATGAAGAATGACTTACCGGATTTTAACGATCGCATGGACCAAGACACGTTTATTGAGTGGCTCTAAATAGTGGAATAAATTTTTAAGAGTAAATAAGTTCCTTGTAATAAGAGAATTAAATTGGCAGTTATCAAACATAAGAAGAATGCTTCTTTATGGCGGGAGAACCAAAAGCTTATTCAACAATGCGAAGAGAAGAATAAGTTCATCACCTTGCCTAAGATGGAAAGGGAGATGTAGCACAAATACCTTCACCTGCATTACAGACAATATATGTTTATAAAACTCAATCATCTGCGCTAGTGAGATTCTTCTGTGAAGGAGTACACAACTGAATTTAATCAACTCATGTTGAAATATGAGTTGGTAGAATTAGAAGAGCATACAGTGGTGAGTAATCTTAAAGGACTAGTGTCTTCTATTAGAAATGTGGTGCAACTACAATCTTATTAGTCTCTACTCGATATATAGACCCTAGCTTTGAAGGTGGTGAAACAACGTCAACAGAAAACCGCCACACCTTACAAGAAGAGTTCAACCCCAGGATAAGACAACAATAGTACACTTAGTGGAGCATTCAACTGACCTACCAGAGGAGAAATCCGTATTTCTCAGCCATAAAGTGCATTAATCGTTATGGTTTTGGGCATATTGCATCCGACTACCTAACGGGAGAATGATATCTTTCACTGAGCATGAAGCAGTTGAAAAAAAAACAATGACATATGAGCGAAAAAGGACATCAAGGAGAAGTATCAACTTGCAATTGACAAGGGAGAGATGCTATTGATTTAAGTTGAGCCCACGAGAGAAACTCCAATAGGAATAACTTTGGTTGTCTTAAAAGATAGTGAATCCGAGGTAAGGGGCGTTCATATAAAATTTGAGAATGTGGATCCACAAACTACTTTTTTACAGGTCTTACGAGGAGCATCAGCAAGATTAACATTAATTATGCAAGAGGTTCATGACTTAGAGTAACCGATACTAGACATAGGTCAATCTTAGATAAGAGAATTTTAAATTTTTTAGATGTACAACCTTATCTCCTAAGTTGTCATGGTTGGGGGAGATCTAGTATGTCATCACTTTAGATAAATATGAGTAATTTCTAAGCTATTTTTGGAAAAGTATAGAGAGTAAACTGAGTGATAAGTTCCGGTTCATCAGTGCATCCCCAGACAGATAGTCATACAAGAGTGATGAACTATAGCTTTGAAAATCTCCATAGGTAATTGTGGGAAAGAACATCAGATAGTGGAATTCAAATCCTTCCACAAAAGAAAGAGAAGCCTCTCTTAACTAGAGATAATGACAATGAAACATTTTTTTTTCGCAGAACCATGACCCGCTAGCAATTAATCCCATTATACTCGAAATCAAGGATCCGATGATCACAGGTTCGAATAGAGGGTCGTCAATTTCTAATTTCAATATATTTTTTTTTTTTTTTCTGATTCTTTCCTATTTATATATTTTCTAATTAGGGTATCTCAATTAAGAGATTATTTATATATTTTATATTTTGGGAGGATTTTTCGCTATTGTTATTGTGTTTAGAGATGTTTTCTGTTTTGTGCTATTTGAAGTGTTATATAGTTTTCTTTTATAGGTGGTGGATCGTCCTTACTGTCCGTATATTGTCATTTAGTGGTTTCTCTGGTCTTTTCAGCCGGGACAACTGTCAAACAACACATATCGCCACACATCGTCGATCTCACATATTATCATTTCCTTCCTATTCCATAACCACCTCCCTTAAATTTGTTTCCCAATCACCTTTTAGGAGCCCTAGAAAGATACTAGGGATGTTGTGAGTATGCCATTATCACATTAACTTTTAGGGAAATTTACATACATGCCACCCATTTCTTATGAATTTATAAATCCAATACCAAAAGTTTGATATTTACATTTATAACACTCTGGTATCATAAGTCAATGCATGAAAAGTTGTATTTCACTTTTAAAAAGTATTTAGCAATGATAATTTTGATGTGATACGAAAAATCTGAGTGTTGTACATGTAAATATGAAAGTTTAAGTGTTAGAAACGTAAATACAAAAGAATTATGTGGTATAATTGTAAATGCCCCCAAAGTTTATACTATAATATTATGATTTCGAGTAAAGTTAAGTAATCCATCCTCACCTTACTTTCATATTATTTTACTATGAATAGTACAAGTAAAAAAAGTAGAACTAAATGAGATTTCTATGTCCACATAATTAGATTTCATTTCTCACATTCATGATTGAGACTATAAAACCAAGAATTTAAATTCTATCCATCAAATCATCGTTATTGATTTTATCCCAAGCTATTTAAGATCAACTTATGAATTCTAGTTTTTTATTCATTCATGTTGAGTCCTAGAAGTGGTATTATATCTATTCTTTGCAGATCTTTTTGAAAAATCTCTATGTTACATGAAGTCTATTTTTTTCCTCGAAGTCCTTCGATTTTATTTCAAGACTTTCTAATTGATATATTCTCTACCGTTACTCATTCTTCCAAGACTTGCTATACTCAACTCAACAATTTACATTTATGTCGCATCCAACAAAACTTCCACCAATTTGTCACACTTAGAATCTGCACACTCAGAATTCACTTTTAGGAGGAAAGTACAAACTGTAAAAGAAACTGAAAGAAGCATACAATAGCTGAATGAAGCATACCTAGAAGGCCAGCAAAAGCAAGGGGATCAACCGGCACACCCACCCCTTCAACAGCATTAGGCAAAACATTCCCCAATTCATCCGCATAGGGACCTATAACAACTTGAACAAAAGAAAGGAGGGGGTTGTTGAAGAAGAATTGTGGCCTTATAAATCTGCAAAATGAGCACTGGGCTTCATTGAGCCTTATAAAAGCATACAATTTTGCAATTTTCTTCACCTTATGAATCAATTAAGAACTTACAGTGCATTATCTCCTCCATTCAAGCTTCCATCCGCAATAAATGCAGAGACTGCCAGCGCTAACGAAGTCAGATACGCGCTGGCTGTGCGAGCAACTGGAATATCAAACAAAGCTTTCTTGTTGGGAAGCAACGACTCATAGTTATTGATCACTCCGAGGCAACCCGTCCAGTTAGATGGAATTAAAAATGATGGGCTCAGAGTTACGCCATAGCGAGCAGCTGTTATTCTCGTCGAAATCTGATGTTTGCTATAAATAATCAGATTGATTAATGTTTTGCCAAAGTAATGCAAGGAATGGGAATAGTAGTAAAGAGAAACATTAGCATAATCTAATGGAGACAGAAAAGGGAACAAAATTGCAGTGATTAAGAAAAAAAGGAGGATATGGAAGCTTAACATGCCTCAGAAACCCCTAATATTGTCAGGAAACCACTAAAAAGTGGTATGACATCAGCCACATAGTCTTCAAATCTGGCGCCAGGTTTAAGAAAGAAACCGCTGATCAAAGCTATTGTCCCAAATGTTGTCACACATAATGCAATTGCGCTAACATATCCCCAAGGAGTGCTCAGCTTTGTGTACTCAAATTGAAGGTCCATCTCTTTCTTAGGTTGAACCATGCAAACCTGTAATTTGCAGTTAAATGATTCTGTTTTGATACAAGAAATTCTTGAAGGAAAAAACTAAGGGACATTTTGTTTGCAGTTAAATTTCGTTTGCTTTCCGTCCAATTTATTGAAGCCAAACATGCTCTGAAAAACACAACAAAGGATAGATGAATAGAACTTGTAAGAACATGATAAACTCTGCACATTTCGATCTACAAACATTGCTAAATGAAGGGAACTTAAAAAAAAAGCTTGCTGTTCGTGTTTGTTGACCATTAAAAATAAAATAATTAAGATATTAGATAACTGCTCCCGCCTCAGCCCCATAAGTATTTTCTTGTTTGTGGGGTTTTAAAAATTTATGTGCTCATGTTTACTGCTTTATAAAAATTTATGCCCTTATTGTAGCTGTCTGTCAC
This sequence comes from Phalaenopsis hybrid cultivar, assembly GCA_002079205.1. Taxonomy (NCBI): domain Eukaryota; kingdom Viridiplantae; phylum Streptophyta; class Magnoliopsida; order Asparagales; family Orchidaceae; genus Phalaenopsis; species Phalaenopsis hybrid cultivar. Next base: position 40,189 of record JXCR01147451.1, on the reverse strand, counting down.
GCCCTGCCATCTTTAAGGAAATGACAAGACAAGCTTGGGAAGGAAAACTATAGAAGAGGCATACATGGCAAGAACCTTCTAGAGCCAAGAAGGTGAAAGAGAGTTCCACACAACTCTAGAAACTTCTACCCAATTCTAGAGGTCAAAGGAAGACAATACTCCATGAAGAACTCAAGGATGGAGCATGAAGAGTTCAAGAAGAATCTAGAAGGGTCTAGGATTATGCATTTATATAAGAATTATATGGAATAATCTAGAAAGTAGGGAATTCTAGAACATTCTCATGGCTTGAAGGAGGACCATAAATCGAGGTGCCTCCCCTCATTTGTAATCACCAAGCATTCAATCAAAANTAGAAGAGGCATACATGGCAAGAACCTTCTAGAGCCAAGAAGGTGGAAGAGAGTTCCACACAACTCTAGAAACTTTTACCCAATTCTAGAGATCAAAGGAAGACAATACTCCATGAAGAACTCAAGGATGGAGCATGAAGAGTTCAAGAAGCACCTAGAAGGGTCTAGGATTATGCATTTATATAAGAATTATATGGAATAATTTAGAAAGTAGGGAATTCTATAACATTCTCATGGCTTGAAGGAGGACTATAAATCGAGGTGCCTCCCCTCATTTGTAATCACCCAAGCATTCAATTAAAAATTCCAAGTATTCAAGTGTGAAGTGTTCTTTTTTCCTGCTCTTCTTCTTTAGAGTGCTTGGTGCTCACAAATCCAAACGCTGTGAGGATTAGACTGATTTAGTGCTGAAGGGCAACGCTAAAGCCGCACGGGTGACTTGGGGAGAGTTAGTCCGTGACAGTTGATATCAAAGTCTTGGTTCGAAGGAATGACAAAAAACATCAAAGAGCATGTGATGGAGTCGGAAGCCACTAATGTGGAGTCATCTCAAGGGCGAGGTCGCCATGAGCAAAGAGATCCCGTTGCACCCAAGCCACATGGGCGATCTAAGGAGATTATGCATTACTTTGATTGACGCCTTGCTCGGATGGAGGAGGCAATGAATGACATGGAGGGCCAAGTAGAGGACCTTCGCCAAAGGGCTGATGGACTCGAGGAGGACGTCACCATCCATTCAACAATCAGAGGTATGATGCTCCAACTTGAGGAGACCTTAATGGGCTATATGACTAAGTTGCAGGAGGATTTATTGGTGAAGCTCCAAGAGGTGCGAAGNTGACAGTTGATATCAAAGTCTTGGTTCGAAGGAATGACAAAAAACATCAAAGAGCATGTGATGGAGTCGGAAACCATTAATGTGGAGTCATCACAAGGGCGAGGTCGCCAGGAGCAAAGAGATCCTGTTGCACCCAAGCCACATGGGCGATCTAAGGAGATTATGCATTACTTTGATTCGCGCCTTGCTCGGATGGAGGAGACATTGAATGACATGGAGGGTCAAGTAGAGGATCTTCGCCAAAGGGCTGATGGACTCGAGGAGGACGTCACAATCCATTCAACAATCAGAGGTATGATGCTCCAACTTGAGGAGACCTTAATGGGCCATATGACTAAGTTGCAGGAGGATTTATTGGGGAAGCTCCAAGAGGTGCGAAAAGCCTATGAAAAAGAGATGAGCGACGTGCGTGCTAGCTTGGAGATGCGTGGAGATATTTCGCTGTGCAAGAGGGCACTAGCGGCATCCACAAGGGATCACTTTCAAAGCCAAGAAAATTGAAGTTCCAAAACCTATGAGTTTTGGAGGGGTTCGCAACGCGAAGGAAGTAAACAATTTCCTATGGGAACTAGCGCAATACTTTGAAGCGATGGGGATTGTCGATGAAGATGTAAAAATACAATTTGTCTCTCTATCTCTCGGACATCACTATGCTTTGGTAAAGAAGAGAAAAAAGAGATGTAGAGAAAGGTTTGTGCTCCATGTCCATTTTCAATGACCTCAAGAGAGAGCTAAAGAGACAGTTCTATCCCGAGAATGCCGAGGATGAGGCTCGAGTCCGGCTGCGAAGGCTTACGCAAGAGTTTGATTCGAGACTACATTGAGGAGTTTACAAGTTTGGTTCTTGAAATCCCAGATATTTCAAACAATGATGCTCTTTTCAACTTCATGGATGAGCTCCAACACTGGGCAAAGACCGAGCTTAGGAGGCGAGGAGTGCAAGATCTTGCCACTGTCATCGTGGTTGTTGAAAGCTTGATTGATTATTCAAAGCGGTCCAAAAAACCTGAAGAGAAGAAAATTTATGATGTCAAAGGTGAGGATAACAAGGAAAAACACAAGGAGGAGAAACATCTCGAATCAACCCCAACAAAGGCAAGGGACAAGGGGAAGACTAACAACAAGCCACATCAAAACCGCTGCTTTCTTTGTGAAGGACCTCATTGGTTAAGGGATTGCCCTCAGAAGAAGGCCCTCAACTCTCTTCTTGCAAGCCATAAGGAGGAAGAAGAAAGTGATAGGGAAAATGGCATGGAGGCACACATGTGGGATCTCTTCAACTGTTGAACGCGATGCAAGCTCCGACATAACCCCAAGGGAAGGAGTTACTCTTTGTGGAGATAGCAATAGGAGGGAAGACCACCAGGGCAATGGTGGATACGGGTGCTTCCCACAACTTCATCTCCAACAAGGAAGCAAAAAAGTTGGAGTTGTAGATAATTAAAGGAGGGGGTTCCATTAAAGTTGTCAACTCAGCAGACATGTCAATCGATGGAATGTCTAAGGGAGTCAAGACTAGCATTGGGGCATGGTCAGGTACTCTAGACTTTTTTGTCATTCCTTGAATGATTACAAAGTTGTCCTGAGAATGAACTTCTTGGAACAAACAAGAGCATTCTCAATGTCATTTCTCAATAGTCTATGCATCGCGGAAGGGAGTCAAGCTTGCTCAGTACCGATAATAAGGTTAAGCAAGCAATGGTCCAAAACGCTATCGACAAACCAGCTCAAGGATGGCATTGTAAGAGACAAGGGGGGCAACTTGGTTATCCTTCATGATACTAATAAAAGAGAAAAGACCCATGGAGTTGGGATGCCAAGGAAAGTGGTGGAAGTTTCTAACAAACTACCACCAAGAAAGAAGAAAGATGGATCAACAAAATTGGAGGCAAGGGATAAGCTACCAGCCAGGAAGACTTGTTGCATGACACCCCTCTCCAATAACACCATGGAGAAACCAAAGTTTGTCAAGTCTGGAGGCAAACCAAGGAGGCAAGTTTGAAGGTGCAGGGGAAGCCGCAATGAGGACATTGCGGGTTTAAGTGGAGGAGAGTGTCACACCCCGCCATCTTCAAGGAAATGGCAAGACAAGCTTGGAAAGGAATACTCTAGAAGAGGCATACATGGCAAGAACCTTCTAGAGCCAAGAAGGTGGAAGAGAGTTCCACACAACTCTAGAAATTTCTACCCAATTTTAGAGGTCAAAGGAAGACAATGCTCCATGAAGAACTCAATGATGGAGCATGGAGAGTTCAAGAAGAATCTAGAAGGATCTAGGATTATGTATTTATGTAAAAATTGTATGAAATAATCTAAAAAGTTGGGAATTCTAGAACATTCCCATGGCTTGGAGGAGGGCTATAAATAGAGGCCCCTCCCCTCATTTGTAATCACTCAAGCATTCAATCAAATTTTCCAAGTATTCAAGAGTGAAGTGTTCCTTTCTTTCTGCTCTTCTTCTTTAGAGTTTTTGGCGCTAACAAGTCCAAGCATTGTGAGGATTAGACTGATTTAGTGCTAGAAGAGAACGCTAATGTCGCACGGGTTACTTGGGGAGATTTAGTCTGTGACATGTCGCTATCAAAAAACAAGAAAATTGAAAAACTTAATATATACACCCAAAAATTCTCTGTACAGATCTCGAGACAAACTAACCGTCGAAAATAAGGAGACTGAAATGCCCTTTACTCATCTCTTTAAAGTAAGGCTAATAATGTAATTTTATACTTAGTCATTCCTATCTTCTGGAAATAAGTGGGCTATGACATATATTAAAGACTTTTAGTTCCCCTTACTTGTTACTTTTATTTTTTTATGGAATAAAATAGGTCTACGAGCCCGGGAAGGCTCCATTCATCCAATGGGGTAATTCTTCTTCTCTTCCTCCTCTCTCTCTTCTTTTCCCTAGGCCTCTACACTCTATTCCTTCGACATGATCGGATAGATTTGGATTCAACAACAAGAAAGTCCATGCAGGCTTATTTGTCATGTCATGTCTAAGAAACTAGGCTCTCAAGATCATCATCATTGGTCTTATCCTAAAAGGGTTGTTAAAATTAAACCAAGCTTATATGAATTTGATTTATGTTTTGATTTGAAATAAAATATGTTTGACATGTTGGAAATAAATTAAGTTATTTCAAAAAATACTTAATATAATTGTTAGTTGTTTTGAGTATTTATTTAAAACATGCTAATTTCTTTTTAACAACAACAACTCTTTATCCCACTAAGTAGGGTCTGCTATATGATTCTTTTTTCTCCATTGTGTCATATTGAGTGTCATATTTTTAATTTATTTCTAATAAATTAAGATAATGTTTTATAGAACATGCCAAAGTCATTTTAGGTCTTACCTTTACTTTCTTAGCATAAGTCAAATCTAAAACATCTCAGATGATCGATATTTAACGTGACCAAACTATCTAAGTCGATTATCTTTAATCTTGTCCATCACTGGAGCCACTTAAACCCTTTCGGGAATATATTCATTTTTGTTTTTTGTTTATCTAAGTGTAAAGCTACTCATCCACATAAGCATTCTTATCTCAGTAAAACTTAATTTTATGTTAGTTAAAAAAAAAAAAAAACATGTGAGAATATTTTAAATGAACATTTTTAAAAAAATGTAGGAACAAAACAAGAACAAAAAAAATAAACTTAATAAAAAACAACCCTTAAGCTAACAAATATAAGAAAGGAAATAATTTGATATTAAAAAAAAATCATGGAGTGAAGTAATGAATAAAATTCAATGACATGCATTCAACTATTTGGTCGCAAGCCCAAATTTGAAAAGTGGAGGGTTGTGTTAGGTAGTCGACAACAGCGTAAAACTTATAAAAAAAGATCATAAAATGAATCTTTTTATCTTTGTGTAAGTGTTGGGGCGTCCCCCGGAAGCGACGCGCTGTATAACCTGAATATAGTAAAAAGTGTGCAAGGGTCACCACACCGGCGCCCGGGTGTAGTGTAAACTAAGCAAGAGTTCTCACATTTCTGATGGATGCGGGTAAAGAAGTTAGTCCATAAAACTAATGAAATTAATATTACGCTAGGATCTTGGAACATAAGTACCCTCAATGGTAAATTAATGGAATTAGTTGATATTATGATTCATAGAAGGATTAATATATTATGTATTCAAGAAACTGAATGGGTTGGAGAAAAAACTAAGAAGATTGATAACTTAGGTTTTAAACTTTGATATTCTGGTAAGAGTCACACTAGAAATGGTGTAAATGTAATTATAGATAAGAGTTTGAAAGATAATGTTGTAAAAAATTAATAGAGTTAGAGATAGAATTATAGACCTCAAGATTATCATTGATACTAAGATTTTTAATATTATAAGTGTTTATGCTCTTCAAGTAGGTCTAAAGATAAATTCTAGAATGACTTAGAAGACTTAATACAAATGATACCTCTTGAAGAAAAAAATTTTGTTGGAGGAGATTTAAATGAACACGTCGATAGAGTGATAGATGATTTTAAAAATATTCATGGTAGCTACGGTTTTGGAGTGACTAAAGAAGAAGGTAGAGCTATTTTAGATTTTACTTCAGCGTGTGATTTTATTATTACTGATACTTTATTCAGGAAAAGAGACAAACATCTTATTACTTATAAGAATAGATCTTATAAGACGCAAATTGATTATTTTCTTACGAGAAGAAGAGATCGTCGAGATTGTCAAGACTGTAAGGTCATTCCAAGTGATGATTTAAGTACCCAACATCGTTTATTAGTTCTTGATTTTAAGATGAAGAGTTGTAAAATAAAGAATACTAGCACTCATCATCGTAGAATTAGATGGAGGAACATAAAATACACAAATAAAATTATTTTTATGATAAAATTTATGATTTCAAAATTTGGAATGTTCATGATAAAGTAAATGTTGTGGGATAAAGTAATAAACACTATTAAACAAGTAGCAAAAAATGTACTTGAAGAATCAAAAGAAAAATTTTCTTCAAATAAAAATAGTTGGCAGTTGAATAATAACGTACAGAAAAAGATAAAATATAAAAAATTATATTATAAAAATTGGTTTAAATGTAAAAATTTTGAGAATTGAAAAAAATATCAAACGGCCCTCAGAGAGTCTAAAAGAACAATATGTGACACCAAAAAATCAATTTTTAATGATTTTTATAATAGATTAGAAACTAAGAAGGGTGAAATATATATATATATATACACTAGCTTAAAAAAAAAGAAAAGTAAAGATTCAACTCAAGTGTATTAAAGATAAAAATTAAAAAGTGTTTTTCTTATAAAAAGATATTCAACAAAGGTGAGTGAGTTATTTTGAAAAACTATTTAATAAAATTTTTGAAAATAAGATCGACCTTAGTAATCTTAATATCATTACTGATAATAAAACATTTCATTTATACCATCGCATTAGTAAAAAAAAATTGATGAGGCTTTAAAGAAAACCAATGATGAAAAGTTTGTAGGACCTGATGATATTCCAATTGAAGTATGGAAATGTTTGAGAGATTTGGGAGTTTCTTGACTTAATAAAACCTCTTTAATATTATTTTAAAAACTAAAAAGATGCTTGAGGAGTGGAGGAAGAGTATTTTGGTTCTCATTTTTAAGAATAAAGGGGATGCATAAGAATGTGCAAATTATAGGAGAATTAAGTTGATGTGTCATAATTTAAAATTATGGGAGGGTAATTGAACATAGGTTAAGGCGTATTACAAAGATTTCTCATAATCAATTTGAATTTATGTCGGGCAGGTTTACCATGTATGCTATACATTTATTGAGAAGTTTGATGGAGAAGTTCAGAGATAATAAGGAGAATCTACATTTGCTATTGATTTAGAAAAAGCTTACGATAAGGTTCCAAGAGATATCCTTTGGAAAGTTCTTGAGAGGAAAGGTGTTGATATGACTTATATTCAAGTCATTAAAGATATGTATACTACAGATGTTAATTGTGTTTGAACTGAAGGAGGATTGACCAAATATTTCCCTATTTATGTTGGATTACATTAAGGATCAACTTTAAGCCCATACTTTTTTGCTTTAGTTATGGATGGTCTTACTGGGCATTCACAGGAGGATGTACTTTCCTGTATGTTTTTTGCCGATGATATCCTTCTCGTGGATAAGATGAGAGAAAAAACCCACGAAAAACTTGAATTATGGAGGTCTACATTGGAGTCTGAAGGCCTTTATTTGAGTAGAACTAAAACTGAATACATGGAATGTAATTTTAGTAGTAGCAGCTCTAGTGACAGAAATGTAACTTTGGGTGATCAAATTATTAAAAGGGGTCAGTTGTTCAAAGCGATGATGATATAGCGTCTGTTTGGGGCAGCTGAAGCTTATTCAGTTTATGCTGATAAGCAACTTATCCTGATAATTTGTTGATGACCAGCTGATCCGGACAAGCTGATTGGTTGTTTGGTTAGTGCGTTTTGAGAACAGCTAATTCTGATAAAATGACCAATCTGCACATGTTATGGATAAGCTAGTTAGTTGTTTGATTCGTGTGTTTTGTAAACAACTTATTTGTAAATTTTTTTTAAAAATTACCGACATTCTTAATACAATCATAAAGTGGAGATAATGTGAATATTGAAGAACATGAAAATATAAAATTTTCTAAAAATTAAAGTTGAAGTAAGGCATGAAAATAAACATGAAATCTCTCATCTAGCAGCTAAACTCCTTTCAGTCCGACTCTGGTTCGACAGACGCCTTAGAAAGCTAATGGGCATGTTTCTGTAGTTACTGCACCATGGCAATGTTGCTTCTTCTCCTCAGCCAGCTTTCACTCTCTTCCCAAATTCTTTCTTTTCGCTCCTCTCCTCCGACTCCTCTCCTCACCCGCTCCTCTTTCGGACTTCTCCTACGCCACTCCAAAACCCTATCCCCTCCCTTCTTCTTTCCCGCTCAAGCCGCCATTTCCATTCCATAGGATCCAATCTTCCTTCGTCATTTGCAGCTCTTCAAGGAAGATTAAGTAAATGAAAAGATTAACAAGGAGGATTTCAAAGTAGATGGCCTGGTGGACGAGGAGGATTTGGATCCTATTCATAGTTTCTTCAAATCCCGTGAGCCAGTCCCGGACCCCAAGCACGGGGAGGGTTTTGATCAGGAGGGTTTTTGGGCGGAAACGTGAAGAAGGGAAGTGGGCGAGGGTTTTTGAGAGGAATCGGGAGGAAGGAAGACGCGAATAGGGGCAACAAAGTCAAATGCTGAAGGAAACGCCGGACCGCCGGGCTCCTCCCGCGATCTGCGTGTAATAGAAATCAGGAAACATGGTTTTTAAAAACTCCCNATAAACTAGCCAAAAAAAGAAAAGTAAAGATTTAACTCAAGTAAAGCGTATTAAAGATAAAAATTAAAAAGTATTTTTCTTAGAAAAAGATATTAAACATAGGCGAGTGAGTTATTTTGAAAAAATATTTAATAAAATTTCTGAAAATAAGAACGACCTTAGTAATCTTAATATCATTACTAATAATAAAACATTTCATTTTTACCATCGCATTAGTAAAAAAGAAATTGATGAGGCTTTAAAGAAAACTAATGATGGAAAGTCTGTAGGACCTGATGATATTCCAATTGAAGTATGAAAATGTTTGGGAGGATTGAGAGTTTCTTGACTTACTAAACTCTTTAATACTATTTTAAAAACTAAAAAGATGCTTGAAGAGTGGAGGAAGTGTATTTTGGTTCCCATTTTTAAGAATAAAGGGGATGCATAAGAATGTGCAAATTATAGAAGAATTAAGTTGATGTGTCATACTTTAAAATTATGGGAGGGTAATTGAACATAGGTTAAGGCGTATTACAAAGATTTCTCATAATCAATTTGGATTTATGTCGGGCAGGTTTACCATGGAAGCTATATATTTATTGAGAAGTTTGATGGAGAAGTTCAGAGATAATAACGAGAATCTACATTTGTTTTTTATTGATTTAGAAAAAGCTTAGGATAAGGTTCCAAGAGATATCCTTTGGAGAGTTCTTGAGAGGAAAGGTGTTGATACGACTTATATTCAAGTCATTAAAGATATCTATACTAGAGATGTTAATTGTGTTCGAATTGAAGAAGGATTGACCAAATATTTCCCTATTTATATTGGATTACATTAGGGATCGACTTTAAGCCCATACTTTTTTGCTTTAGTTAAGAATGGTTTTACTGGACATTTACAAGAGGATGTACCTTCCTGTATGTTTTTTGCTGATGATATCCTTCTCGTGGATAAGACGAGAGAAAAAAACTAGGAAAAACTTGAATTATGGAGGTCTACATTGGAATCGAAGGCCTTCATTTGAGTAGAACTAAAACTGAGTACATGGAATATAATTTTAATAGTAGCAGCTCTAGTGACAGAAATGTAACTTTGGGTGATCAAATTATTAAAAGGTGTGAATGATTTAGATATCTCGGGTCAGTTGTTCAAAGCGATGATGATATAAGCTCTGTTTGGGGCAGCTGAAGCTTATTCAGCTTATGCTGATAAGCAGCTCATCCTGATAATCTGTTGATAATCAGCTGATCCGGATAAGCAGACTGGTTGTTTGGTTAGTGCGTTTTGAGAACAGCTAATTCTGGATAAATGACCAATCTGCCCATGTTATGGATAAGTTATTTAGCTGTTTGATTCGTGTGTTTTGTAAACAACTTATTTGCAAATTTTTTTAAAAATTTACCGACCTTCTTAATATAATCATAAAGTAGAGATAATGTGAAGATTGAAGAACATGAAAATATTAAATATTCTAAAAATTAAAGTTGAAGTGTTAAGACATGAAAATAAACATGGAATCTCTCATTCTAGCAGCTCAACGCCCCTCAGTCCGGCTCTGGTTCGACAGACGCCTTAGAAAGCTAATGGGCACGTTTCTGTAGTTACTGCACCATGGCAATGCTACTTCCTCTCCTCAGCCAACTTTCTCTCTCTTCCTAAATTCTTTCTTTTCGCTCCTCTCCTCACCCGCTCCTCTTTCCTGCTTCTCCTACGCCACTCCAAAACCCTATCCCCTCCCTTCTTCTTTCCCGCTCTAGCCGCCATTTCCTTTCCACAGGATCCAATCTTCCTTCGTCATTTGCAGCTCTTCGAGGAAGATGAAGTAAAGGAAAAGATTAACAAGGAGGATTTCGAAGAAGATTGTCTGGTGGACGAAGAGGATTTGGATCATATTCATAGTTTTTTCAAATCCCGTGAGCCGGTCCCGGACCCCAAGCACGAGGAGGGTTTCGATCAGGAGGGTTTTTGGGCGGAAATGGGAGGAAGGGAAGTGGGCGAGGGTTTTTGAGCGGAGTCAGGAGGAAGACAGACGTGAATAGGGGCAACAATGTCAAATGCTGAAGGAAACGCCGGACCGCGGGGCTCCTCCCGCGATCTGCGTGTAATAGAAATTAGGAAATGTGGTTTTCAAAAACTCCCTTCAAACGCGAGAAACAAACAGTGAGACGGCGTTTTCAAAATGCCGCCGCATTTATAAGCTGCCCCAAACGGGCCCATAGATGGGAATGTTAATAGTAGAATTCAATTTGGTTGGTTGAAGTGGAGGAATGCTTCGGGCCTTTTGTGTGATAGAAAAATACCGCTTAGACTGAAAGAAAAATTTTATAAGACGGTTGTGAGACCTACAATGCTTTATGGCGTTGAATGTTGGTCGTTAAAAGAGAAGCATAATACTAAGTTAACTGTTGTCAAGATGAGAATGATTAGGTGGATGAGTGGCTTTACACTTGGAGACAAAATGCGAATTGAATATATCTGCAATAGGGTTGGTGTAGCTCCTGTGACAGACAAAATTAGAGAAAGTCGTATTAAATGGTTTGGTCACATTAAGCGTCGGCTATCTGATGATCCGATTAGGAGAGTAGATGTTTTAGGTTCGACTTATGTTAAAAAAGGCGGAGGGAGAACATAGGAGACATGGGCTTATTGTATAAAAAATGATCTTAATTTACTAGAACTAAATGAAAATATGGCACTAAATAGGACAGGCTTATTGTATAAAAAATGATCTTAATTTATTAGAACTAAATGAAAATATGACACTAAACATGACTCAATGGAGAAAAATCTTATTGTATAAAAAATGATCTTAATTTATTAGAACTAAATGAAAATATGACACTAAATAGATATTGTATTAAAAATGATCTTAATTTACTAGAATTAAATGAAAATATGACACTAAATAGGACTCATTGTATTAAAAATGATCTTAATTTACTAGAACTAAATGAAAATATGACACTAAATAGGACGCTATTAAAAATGATCTTAATTTATTAGAACTAAATGAAAATATGACACTAAATAGGATGCAATATTAAAAATGATCTTAATTTACTAGAACTAAATGAAAATATGACACTAAATAGGACGCAATGGTGATGATTTTAATTTATTAGAACTAAATGAAAATATGACACTAAATAGGACGCAATGGAGAAAAATGATTCATACAACCGACCCCACGTAGTGGGATTAAGGCTTTGTTGTTGTTGTTGTACATGCATTGAACCATTTAAAGTAACTATGTAGAACGAATCTTCAATATGAAAAAAAAATGCAATCAAACTCCAAACAAATAAAGGAAACAGTTACAGAAATAGAAGTGAAACCATACCACTATATTGTGCATCGCAAATATACCTGCTTAGTTATATCATCTTTCTTCTCTTCCATAAACCACAAGACCACTTCTCTCCCAGCTGCCTCCGAAAGCTTCCTTTCCAATTTCGGCATCACCTCTTCAATGGGTTTCCTCAAATTACCCACAAAAATTCCCCCATCACCAAATCTCCTCACATCCACAGCAAAGAATGTGTCATACCCAAAACAATTCTTCAACTACAAGACAAACATTAAGCAACAAAGACAGACCAAATTCTATCAATTTACTCTATGAAGACTAATTGATTCAATGTCATGTTTATAAAAGCTCAACTTCATAGAGGTAAAAATGTATCACCTTGTTGAGATCCAATGCCTTGAAAGCCTCCTCCGCTTTTTCCAGCCTCTCCTTCTCCCTAGCCAAGCTATACCTTGCCGCCTTCTTGAAGAAGCCGACTATGGGGTTGCTCTCTGTTTCCTGGTCGAGTTCTCGGAGCTTCCTGTCAGCTCTCTTCTTCTCAAGCCTGATTGCCGCCTCGATAGATGGGTTGCCCATAAACTTCTTGAACTCTTCATCAGTCTTCCAGTCTAACTCCTGCTGCTTCTTCTGTTCTTCATTTTCCTCGCTTCCTCCGCCGCCGCGAGGATCAGACCCTCCCTCCTCCTTTTCATCCGAAACCACCGCAACGGATGAAGGGGGCTTGGACAGCTCCTCTTGATCTTGGGCGGAGAACTTTATAGGGTTTCTGAGATGGAGTCTGAGGGATGGGGGAAATGGAAAAAGGCGGGGTCTTCGCGGTAAAGGTTGGAGCTTTGGGTGGAAGGATGTAAGAGAGAGGGGGTTTGGTGGGGGGAGGAAGGAGAGGGAAGCCATAGAAGTTGAACTTGAAGCCTCTTGATGATGGAATGGAAGGCGGAAGGTTTCATTTTCATTGGTTGTGGGAAAAAGATGGATTTGAGGATCGAAGAACTAGATGGGTCTGGAATGAGGGGAGTTGCTGACTTGTACAAAATATGTGGATTGGTGGGCCGATTCTAATCTAATATTTCATGACGTGGCCCAATCGGCAGCAGATATTGTTTCTTGCATGTCATACTCGCTGAATATTATTGCATGTCATCAGCCTTACATTTTTTGTTCAAAAGTCATTAGCCTGGCCCTTACGTACATACATCTCACTTGAGCGAGCCTATGAAAAATAAATGTTGAAGTTGTTTAAGAATCTTTATAATCATTTTTCTTACGAAGATTTACATACAGACATCTCAATTCTTATGTATTTATCTAGCAGTTAAAGTTCATGTATATCCTCCTTTATTCTCTCTATATCTGTCCATCAAACCTCTCAATAAATATATAGCTTCCATAGTAGATTTGCCCGACATAAATCCAAATTGATTATGAGAAATTTTTCTAATACGTCTTAAACTATGTTCAATTACCCTCTCCTATAATTTTAAAGTATGACATATCAATTTAATTCATCCATAATTTGCAGACTCTTGTGCATCCATTTTGTTCTTAAAAGTGGGACCAAAATGCTCTCTCTCTCTCCCTTAAACATCAATTTAGCTTTTAAAATAACATTAAAGAGTTTAGTAAATCAGAAGGCTCACAAATCTCCTAAATATTTACACATTTTAATTGAGATATCATCAAGCCCTACAGAATCTTCTACCCTTAGTTTTCTTGAAAGCCTCTTCAATTTCTCTTTTACTGATGCGGTAAAAATAAAATATTTTATCATTATTAATGATATTAACATGACTAGGTTGATTGTAATTTCAGAAACATCAATAAAAAATTTATTAAAATAACCAACCCACTTATGTTGAATATCATCTTCTAAGAAAAACACTTTTTGATTTTCATTTCCAATACACTTTACTTGAGTTAAATCTTTACTTTTCTTTTCTCTTTGTTTGACTAGTTTATACATGTAAATTTCACTTCTTTAGTAGCTAATCTATTATAAAAATCAATAAAAATAAAATTTTTAGTGTCACAAATTGTTTACATTTAAACTAATTTTTATAACATAATTATAAAAAAAAACTAAAAATTCCTTATGCAAACTCATCAATTAATAATTATTTCATGTTTTATCCACGATTAACGGAGATTGCAAAATTTTATAAAAAATATTTAAATTTTTTTGACATTCTTATGAAACATTAATGTTAATGCCCAATTTTAGATGAAAATGTGTTACATTTATGCATTATTTATATGTAACATGGTACTTTGTGAGAGAACAATTAAGATCTACAACTTTTTATTTTCTGCATGTTATGATCCTAAAACTTGTTAACAACCATGCCAAAATAGATTTATAAGATACATTATAATAAATTGACCTACAGCATGTTATAATGGTGTGTATGTTAGTAAAAACCCATTTAAAAATGGTAAGCTGAAGCAACAATTCCCTAAATAAGTCGTTGGATTTCCATAAAATTGGTCATTATTTTTCTCGATATTAAAGTTTCATTATTTATTATATTTCCATTTAAGAGTTTATATATATATGAGACCACCTAAAGAAATGTGGAAGACCAAGTTTGATCATTAAAGTCATCAACATAGGAACAGCAATAGAGAATGCTAAGAGAAAAAAGACAAATCCAACTTTGTTACATCAATAATTTTTCATCTCCTAATCAGCCTTTCATATAAAGTCATTCAGTCTAATCCAATATTGGCTTCAGACAACTTCATGAGAAATCCACCTCTCAAACATAGCACCGCATTGAACAGGCATTTTACCTGGCGCCACATGGCTCCCACCCTGCAACCAACATAAGCTCATATAAACTATATACAATGCATATAAATTCCATTTCAGAAGATTAGACCAAATAACTTAACAGAATTCCATACCTTCACTGTTGCAAATGTTAAGTTGTTTGAGAACATCACAGTATACCTGAGAATCCAATAATGAAGTCAGTTAGAGGGTTAGGCAAATCAAAATTCATGTTAACATTCACGTATGGTTTTGAGAAAAGTGTCAAAATGTTCACTGATTCTTCGCAAGGAGTCATTTTAGTCCCAGAGTTTATAAAAGTGTCTGGCCACTGTTAAAAGTCCGGCGTCGAATTTAGCCACTATTTTATATAAAAGTGCCTATTTTATATAAAAGTCCCTAAGATTATATGGGTATAAATATATAAAAGTCCCTAAGATTATATGGGTATTAATAGTCCCCCGTGAGAACTATTTTGGCCACTATTAAAAGTCCGGGGTCGAATTTAGCACTTTTATAAACGTTGAGACTGAAATGGTCTTAATGTTTATAGTCTGGGGGCTATTTTGACACTTTACTTCATATAGTTTCGAATTATTCTAACCCTGCAACTTGGCCGTTCACATGCCAAGATCTCCATGGAGCCAAAATTGTGAAGCCAAGCGACTTCATCCACTCCAATGTGCCCAAGAATGGGATTCTCAAATCATGATCTCCACTGTTTGAAAGACAATGTTTTGGAGATCATCATTAGTTACAAATACAAAACTAGATTTGTAACTTTATAGCTAATTGCACGCTGGGGTAATTACTTGTACACCAAAGCTCTATAGCCTTTACTAATTAGATTATAGTGATAAGGTATAGAGGTAGGGATACTGCGTATGTAATATGTATTCACATTGGAGTCACAGCGGTGCCATCGTCCCCGAGTTCCCTATCAATAAAAATATTCCATTGATGTGCATCATTATAAGTTCTTCACAAAAGCTCAAAGGCAAACTCAAAGGTCCTGCAAACAAACCTCTTTGATCTGCAGGACCTTTCTAACTAGATGGTTGTTTGCCCAGTAATTTGCAAGAAGATCGCCATTCTGCATGGTATATTATTACATATTAGATTATATATATCTTTTAAGAATTTGGCTTTTTTTTTATTGAATATCAACTTAGCTATGCAACTAGTATCTGGAATCGAAGGTTGGGCGAGGGACTGCGCAGAGTTCTCCTCCAGAGATCTACCGGCTCCAACAATTTCTTCTAGACTTGAAGGTTCATCAGAGCACTTGGGATCTAGTATGCTGTATATATTAATTTCTGAAAGGTACTGAGGGCATTTTGGCAAGAGATCAGCAAATTCTTTTAATGAATAAAGCATATGATTCAAGAAAGTCTGACTCACATCATTAAAAACATTGAGATGTGCAGCACACGCAGCATTCTGAGGCTTTACGTAGTCTTCTCCTACACAACCCTTCGTAATGAGCTGATAAAGAGAACAATAAAATTAATCATGCAGCAATGTATGAAAAAAATATGAAAAAAAACTAGGGTGATTGTTAAAAATAGTTAAGTCTTTAAATTAGAGATAATTTGAAATAAAAAGTTTGGAAAGCAGCACCTTGTAGATTTCCTTCGGAATGATTCCAAGTCCATAAGCATGTGGTACTTGAGAATTTTTATCAACTTTATCACCCGTTATTGCATTGCCAACTAAGTAACCCTGAAACCATTCCAAGAAAAAGGAACTTAAAAATTAGCAGACAGCTCTAGCTTTCACTTAGCTAAAGAAGAAAAAACAATTTATTTTCATGTTTGAAAGACATAATATAACCTTGATATTGACTAGTGGCTGCGGACCACCTTCATTTCCTGTGACATTTATCATATATGGTTTACAATTTCCTTTTCAAAAATAAAAAGAAATTTTGTAATTATAGAAAGGCTACATGCACGTCAGAAAATTTCTTACCTTCAACTATCTCATGAGCAACAAGTGTAGCCATCTTTCCACCATATGATTCACCCCCCATGTAGAAAGGATTCGAGAGGAAATGCGGATGATCAAGAAACCACTACATAATTTAAATAATCTAAATGAATAATTTATAGATTTAAACATCTATTAAAGCATATTCGTACCTTTTTGAGAAACCCATATATTAGTTTTTTCGCATGCACGTCATCAGTGAAATAATCTTTATGATTTCGGGAGTACGAAAATCCTGTGCCAATAGGCCAATCTAGAAAGATCATGCTTGCAAGCTGAAAATCAGAATCATCTTATGAGACAAACTGATAGCATCAGCACATACAAGAGGGAAGAACACTGTTGGTGCTAATTTTTGCACCTTAGTCCAAGCATAAGGATTGGCAACTATGGTTGGCAGTTTGCCATCAAAATCATCAGCCTTAAATCTAAGAGGGCCTGCACAAAAATACTTTAAGATGAAGCTAACAATCTTCATTTAAGAATAATCTTTTTAAGGAATTCTAAACAATACAACATTATTGAAAAAAAAAAAAAAGGAGTCAAACATTCGAGAGATGGCAATGACTTTGGTATGAGGTAGGAAGGCATGACCCCAAATCCCAACACTAGGATCAAAGAATGAAATTTATGCTATCTCGTTAATACTTTGATGCTAACTTGTAGCAATACCAAACCATATATGACAAATCTTGCTTAAGAAGTGTTTCGTGCTAAAAAATTCAAGACAGTCGGGTGAAAAATTAATATTTAGCATTACATGAAGATCCAATATTCACACAGATATAAGTGATGCAGAATAACATAATTTTTACATGAAAAACCAAGAAAAGGAAAAAACCAGGGAGCTTGTCAGGATCCACTATATATTTGAAGTCACATAGTTCTAGTCTTAGCAATTTCTTTAGCGGAATTTCTTAAAAAACAAGTATGTGGATGAACCCAAACTCAAAACGAATCCAACTCCCATTGGTTCAACATGAACTCATTTTAGTCTTTAATTCATTTAATTGAAGTTAAGTTGACCATAGTTAAATCATAAAAAAATCAGACATAGAACCAAACTCTTTTATAGAATCCTTAGACCCTATGAATCAAACTCACCCCAAATCCTTAGGATTCATCACATGAAACATATGACTTCTGCTTGACTGACCCTTGAGTCAAGTGGCTTGGTTGACCAAGTTTGACTAAGTTAATAGTGACCCTATTGGATCCAATAAATAAATCAAACCTCTATATTCAAGTATTTTGTTCATGATGAACTAACTAGCTTGTAAGTCATTAAGAACCATACTTGAATATAATTTAAACCCCAGGCTAACCTAACTTGACCTGACTCTGTAGACTATCATAGGACATCTTTGAAATTCAAATAAGATCAATCAAATTACAACATATCCCTGAAAAGATTCACCTTTGCTATATAAACCAAAATACAAATCAATTGTACTTAATCTGAACACTTGATATAGTTAACCCAAACATGACCCATTAAGATGATATCGAGTCAAACTCATCTAAAAATTACATAAATCCAACTAAAATCAAATCAAATGAAACATAAAACCACTTTGAACTCAATTCAATTAATTTGAACTTGAATCAAAATCACTGAACCTTAGTTTTGTTAAATGGGTTGACTTCACCCAACATAACTTATTAAGGGATGGTCGAGTTAAAGTTCAGTTATATCAAAATGAATTCAAATCAAATTTACTCAAAGCTTGATCAAATAATCACTTAAATCAAATTTAATTCAAATAAATCAACATTGAAACTATTGAACCATACTTGGAGCCCCATTATTGACACAAGTAAACCACTTAGAGTTAAAGTTACTTAAAATACATAAATTGCATTCAAATCTACTCCAACTTTTCTTAGGCCTCAAGCAAACCATTAAAGGTGACTCAAACCCAATTAAAATTGGTTCAACCTGAATCAATTCAAGGCAAGAAAACAAGTGTATATAATTTCATTAATTCTTAGATTGGCTCAATCAAATCAAAATTAATGCATAAGAAAGCCTCATTAAATATCATTTAAACAAAGCCAACCCTACTTGAAGTTCGTTCAACTCAAACCAATTAATGGGTTTAGCCAACTCAACTAAAGGCTCAGCTCAAAGTTGAACCTAATCAAAGCTTTGAAACTTATTTGAATACCTATCTAAAACAAAACTAAATCTTTCTTATGTTCACCTAACATTCTAATTATTTAATAAAACACTTTTAAACACTAATTATGATTATTATCTGTATAAAAGTATTCAAACATTTTATAAAGAAAGTATTATAAATAATATTACATATATATGCATAAATGTTTAGACATATACCCTAGTCATCGCTTGTTGTTGGTGCCATTATCACCTTATGCAATATTCAATAATAATAATAATAAAATTATTGGATACCAAACATAATTTTATTTTATATTAAAATAAAACTGAAAAATTAGAAAGTGACTCAAAAGGCCCCTAAATTATTGTTGCTCAATTCAACCTCATTTCCATTATAGGATATTATTTTTTGTTATGTTGCACACTGTTGGAAGATTTCCTTACCCTTTTCTTAATATTTGAGACCTCCAGTTCAAACTTTAATTAATAATTTGTATTTTCTCTACACCTTCAGAACAATGAAGCATAGACTTCCCAAGGAATGGCATCACAATTCTTCTCAGTGACATTGCATGTATCATTCTAAGCATGTAATCACTTTCCTATTATACCACCTAATTTAAAATATTACATAAACACCAACTCTAACAAAGATTTCACCTCCACCCAGTTCATAACCTTAAATGGAATTGTTAACTCTATTAAAAGAACCACATTTAAGCCTCTCTTAATAATGAAAATAAGCCTCATCAGTCATCGCAACCCTCTTGATATAATGGCAGGAGTTAACCCTATGCCAGCCTTTGCATAAAGATTATATCCGTTACTGGAACCCTGGGCATCCATATTACAATAGAAGCAACAGAGAATTGTTAGGATTTAACAAAGCAGGATGGTAAATCCTGCAAATACAACTACAGCATGTCTTGAAAGGATAAAAACCTGATACTATTTGACACAACAACACTTAAATTCTGTAAAATATTATTAAATGTTTGTCAATTTCCAAAACTTCTAAGTGATGGGATTCAAAAACCATTCAATATAACCAAAAACAAAACTGAAATTGGATTTATCCATGGAGTACAATTAAAAATCCCAAAAAAATTTTTGGCAGAACTCAGGTCAAACAACAGTACTAAATTTAAAAATTTAGAGTGGTAAATGAGTAACAAAAAACCGATAAAGAACAAAAAGAAGTAGGAAGCAGAGCAAACCCATGTCCAAAGCCAACCCGTTGAAACCAGAGCATCCAGGGCCTCCAATGAGCCATAGAAGAAGAGGGTCCTCGTCAGGGTTTCTCTCCGACTCCACAAAGTAGTAAAAGAGCTCAGCTCCGGTCTCTTCATCCATTGTTACATATCTTTTCACCCAAAAAAGAGAAGTGAAGCAAGGAAATAGATTAATCACATGGCAAAGGAAAGAGATGGATTAGTGCAGATGAGATGCCCACCCAGTCTCCAACCGAAAAGGAAGTTCCCCATTGAAGCCTGGTAGATGAGAAATGTTCACTGCGACGAGATAGTATGGCCATAGAGAGTAGAAGAGGAGGAAGAGCAGCTTCAGCTGAAGATTGCAAGCAGCAGCAGTCATGTTAGAAAAAGAAAATGTGTGCGCTCGCTATGAGAATGGAGTACAGGGGGTGAAGANCCATAGAGAGTAGAAGAGGAGGAAGAACAGCTTCAGCTGAAGATTGCAAGCAGCAGCAGTCATGTTAGAAAAGGAGAAGGTGTGCGCTCGCTATGAAAATGGAGTAAAGGGGGTGAAGGNCCATAGAGAGTAGAAGAGGAGGAAGAACAGCTTCAGCTGAAGATTGCAAGCAGCAGCAGTCATGTTAGAAAAAGAGAAGGTGTGCGCTCGCTATGAAAAATAAATACTGTTAATCTATTTATTTAATTATTTTTACCAAAGAAAAGAAAAATAATATAATACGCTTCTTAATATATGAATATATATATTGTATTATATCTATTTATATTATCCAGTATTTTAAAATAAAGGAGCATTTACCTACATAAAATTTAATTGTTATTTATTTACATATGAAATATCTAAATTTTTATTTTTATTTTTTTAACACTCAAGTCATTTATTTCATATGAAAAATATTATTATATTAACTTTGAAAAAATAAAATACACATTTTCTTGCAAATAAAATGAAATAAATGGCATAATTAAAGCTTAGGGGTTGGATATGTAAATAAATGGAAATTATGGAGAATGTGTGTAAATTTGTTGAATAAAACAGTAAGTTTAAGGCTAAAGAAAATATACCGCCATTTCAGACCATTTTATATACATAATTTTTAGCAATTCGACTTTTACCGATTAAATATTAAGATTCATAAAAATTACATCAAGAGACAGATGTAGTAATTAGAAAATTGCAAATCAAGAGTTTAATAAATTCATGCTCTAATTAAAAAATTAAATAAATATAAATATTTATAAATATTTTTTTGCAAATAAATAAAAATTTTAAAAATAAACAGAAAGTTAAAGTTATTATTAAGAAAATTTACATACATGCCACCCCATTTTTATTTATATAAATATCTAACATCTTGTTGAGATTCAAAATTGTCTGGGAGAGACACCTGAGAGATAGAGCGAGAGATAGAGAGAGAGAGAGAGCTAGAACAACAATAGCACAATAATGAACAATAAATTTGAGTAACCTTTGTACAATAAATGGAGNACAGGCCTGAGAGATAGAGCGAGAGATAGAGAGAGAGAGAGAGCTAGAACAACAATAGCACAATAATGAACAGCAAATTTGAGTAACCTTTGTACAAGAAATGGAACACTTTTTTTTTATAAAATGAGGGTTTGCACAAAATTACATGCTATACCCCTAGCGTACATAGGTATGATGGAAGTATTTTAGTTTATAAATAAATGTGACCCTAGAGGCTGCACGTATATTGCCGACAAATGGCTGAGGATGGGTGACCATTTGCTGAGGACCGGTGTCTTCTGCTTTAGAGCTGAATGGTTTGCTTCTCATCTGGGTTGAAGGGTGTTCGATTAGTCTGTATGGATAAATTCAGGTAGATTCTTTATGGAATAATCTATCTTTAACAATCTGGGAGCACCCTCCTTCCGACAGGTAAGAACTGGCCGGTTGAGCGGACAGTCCCAGATCATCTTCGATTGGTGTCATGAGATCACATAATCTCTTCCGTCAGCCGATGAGATATCTTTGAGATATACAGATACACTTTTTTTTTATGTGCACATCTAAAGTTTGATATTTATATCTATAAAATTTTGTTAAATTAAATTTATGCATAAAAAATGTGTATTTTAATTNATTTCATATGAAAAATATTATTATATTAACTTTGAAAAAATAAAATACACATTTTCTTGCAAATAAAAAGAAATAAATGGCATAATTAAAGCTTAGGGGTTGGATAGGTAAATAAATAGAAATTATGGGGAATGTATGTAAATTTGTTGAATAAAACAGTAAGTTTAAGACTAAAGAAATTATACCGCTATTTCAGACCATTTTTATTTATATATATTTTTAGTGCAATTCGACTTTTACATCGATTAAATATTAAGATTCATAAAAATTACATCAAGAGACAGGTAGTAATTAGAAAATTGTAAATCAAGAGTTTAATAAATTCATGCTCTAATTAAAAAATTAAATAAATATAAATAATTATAAATATATTTTTTTTACAAATAAATAAAAAAAATTTAAAAATAAATAGAAAATTAAAATTATCATTAAGAAAATTTACATGCCACCCCATTTTTATTTATATAAATATCTAACATCTTGTTGAAATTCAAAATTGCTCGGGAGACACGCCTGAGAGATAGAGATAGATAGAGAGAGAGAGAGAGAGAGAGAGAGAGAGAGAGAGAGCTAGAACAATAATAACACGGTAATGAACAGTAAATTTAAGTAACATTTTGTACAAGAAATGGAGCCCTTTTTTTTTATAAAATGACTTTCTGCACAAAATTACATATTATACCCCTAGCGTACATAGGTATGATGGACGTATTTTAGTTTATAAATAAATGTGACCCGAGAGGCTTCATGGATATGACCGACAAATGGCTGATGATGGATGACCACTGACCATTTGCTGAGGACCGGTGTCTTCTGCTTTTGAGCTGAATGGTTCACTTCTCATTTGGGTTGAAGGGCGTTTGATTAGTTTGTATGGATAAATTCAAGTAGATTCTTTATGGAATAATCTATTTTTATCAATCTGGGAGCACCCTCCTTCCGACTGGTAAGAACTGGCCGGCTGAGCGGACGGTCCCGAGTCGTCTTCGGTTGGTCCAATGGAGCCACATCATCTCTTCGGTCAGCGATGAGATATCTTTGAGATATACACAAACACTTTTTTTTATGTGCACATCTAAATTTTGATATTTATATCTATAAAACTTTGTTACATTAAATTTATGTATAAAAAAAATGTGTATTTTAATTTTAAAAAGTTAGTAATAGAGTTATTTTTTAGCTAATGTTAAAGATTTAAATAGTATGCATGTAAATATTATAGTCTAGACGTTAGATATGTAAATATATAAGAATTATGTGGTATATGTGTAAATGTACCTTGTTATTACTAATTTGAGCCTGCCGGGTGAGTAGATTCCTGTCGTTTAGCAAATAAAATTTTAAAATGAATAGCAGATACCTACTCCGAAATGCCTGCGACTCGTTTTAAACGTTACGATATAACATGTTTAAAAAAAACGACTTATTTTAAAGTTCAAAATATTATTTTCCGAATTATATAGATAACTTTTTTTTTTTTTTTGCTGAGGAATTAGAAGTAATAGGGAATATAACATTTTTTACATAAAAATTTCAGAAAAGAAATTGAAATAACTTATCATAAAGGTGAAAATTACACAAGTATGTGCTTCCCCTTGAATGCGTGTTAGAAGATACATGGTGGAAGAGTAATAAATTATCATCTTAGCATTGCACGAGAATCTATCACAAACTCAGAAGAAAAAAAACAACTAGTAGTGAAACAGAAGTTTTTATGAGGAAAACCTGTAAAGAGGAAAAACCACGGGATCTGACCCAGTTGAGGATATCCACTATAAACTAAAAAAGCAATCTCATGTCCTATAGGCGGAAAATGATTAAACAGACTTTTAAATTACAATGTTGAAGTGTGGATAAACATATGGAAAGGAACGGGTGGCAACCGATAAAGGTCGGTGGTGGCCGGCAAACGATGATCGATAGTGGTCGGCGGTGGTTGACGACGACGATGATCAACAGCGGTTGACGACATGAATGATACCGAACTTCAGTTTCTTCTCAAAGCTTCAAGCTCTTTCTCAAGTCTCAAGCCTTAAGTTGTTCCCCCTCATGAGAGAGTTTGAGCCTTATTTATAGAGTGTAGTGTGTAATTAATATAGAAATACGAATCACTTTGATTAGACGACTCATACGGCTTCCCTCAATCTAATGCGTATCAAAAGGACGATTATCTCAAATAGAAATATCTCAATGCTTTCATGGCTCACGCCAAGCCATAAGACTAGAGAGTGAGTATCTCACAATCTCATATGAATTGCAAGATTTATGAAATAACAGTGCCGTCTCAATATGATCCACACTATAATTTAGGATCTAACTGGGCCATACAGGTAGATGATCAATATCAAAAACAGGCGGCGTTATGTCAGCAATAGGGGGCATAAGGGATGACATCAACATGGTATCAAAGAGAATGGAATAGACTCAAAAGGGGTTTACCAACAAAGAGGTAAAAAAAAAAATCCTAATCGGGTTAAGTTAGTCGAGTCAGGATTCATGGATGTGCCATCCAGCGCTATTAGGATCCTAAGTTTACTTATTTGAAAAGGTAGTCGACTCAACTCAACCTGAGACCCCTTGTCAGAAACTCATGTGTTGTGTAATCTAAGGAGTCCTTGGTAGCCTTAAGGCCAAAGGAAAGAAGACTCTAAACCCTATGACTCTCTATAAGTAAAATTGGTAGAAATAGGACTTATACCCGCCGACCACTTCTA
>JXCR01147449.1:142798-154783 GCA_002079205.1 Phalaenopsis hybrid cultivar | reverse complement strand
TTTCTTCAAGAGGTATCATTTGTTTTAAGTCTTCTAAGTCATTCCAAAATTTATCTTTAGACCCTGTATCTAAACCTACTTGAGGAGCATAAACACTTATAATATTAAAAATCTTAGTATCAATGATAATCTTAAGGGCTATAATTCTATCACCAACTCTATTAATATTTACAACATTATCTTTCAAACTCTTATCTATAATTACACCTACACCATTTCTAGTGCGACTCTTACCAGAATACCAAAGTTTAAAACCTAAATTATCAATCTCCTTAGCCTTTTCTCCAACCCACTTAGTTTCTTGAATACATAAGATATTAATTTTCCTATGAATCATAATATCAACTAATTCCATTAATTTACCATTGAGAGTGCCTATATTCCAAGATCCTATCCTAATATTAGTTTCATTAGTTTCATGGACTAACTTCTTTACCCGCATTCGTCCGTAATGTGGGAACCCTTGCTTATTTAACACTACACCCGGGCGCCGGTATAGCGGCCCTTGCACACTTTTCACTGTATTCAGGCTATACAGCGCGTCGCTTCCAGGGGACGCCCTAACACTTACACAATGATCAAAAGGATTCATGTCATGATTTTTTCGACAAGTTTTACGCTGGCTGTCGACTACCTAACGCAACCCTCCACTTTTCGCATCCGGGCTTGGGACCGGCAACGGCAGTGTTTGATATTAGGTATTACAGGATGGGTATAATATATAAAATTAAATGTTTTTCCCTACTTTAATGGGGGTGTTACAGGATATATTTGGTATTTTATATATACGGGCTTACTGCTCGACTACTCAATGACTCGGCCAGCTGAAATCAGTGAGTCTTGGTTTGGTCAAGACATGTGGGTCCGATTGTGTTGAGTCAGTGTCGTCAACCGACTTTTGATGAACTTCTATATGACAAAATTCAGCTCGGTCGACTTGACTTTGTATGTCGGTTGTTTTAGTTTGGTTGTCAACTATCGATCTTTAGGGGCTTTGGTCGAGGGAATAAGATTAGACTATAGGGCAGATGATGAATTATTTTAATTTGATAAAGTAACTCACTCTTTTACGAAGGGGGTCCTTTGGCATGCTCAGTGGATTATATTATGGCTAGTTCTCGGCCCCTAATGAGGAACCTCAAGGGTGTCTGTGAGATGACTGGTGATGTTGAACTCTTCCTTTTAGTTAGGTTATGACAAGAGG
Organism: Phalaenopsis hybrid cultivar; assembly: GCA_002079205.1. NCBI lineage: Eukaryota > Viridiplantae > Streptophyta > Magnoliopsida > Asparagales > Orchidaceae > Phalaenopsis > Phalaenopsis hybrid cultivar. Next base: position 153,579 of record JXCR01147449.1, on the reverse strand, counting down.
TAGGTTGGCGACTCAACTTGACTTAATTAGCCTTGGTCCTAGAGACATATGATCGGCCTCAGCCTCGGTTTAGGGGAGCTACCCTTGGTCAAGTGGTCCTTTGGTCTCACGTTAATGGGCCCTTTGGTTTCCCACTAGTGGGCTCTTTAGTCTTTCGCTGGTGAGCCCACCTTAATTGCATTTCTTTGTCTCTTTATCTGTTGAATCTCCACGAGATTTGTGTTGAATTGTTTTCTATGCACATATTTTAGTTTCTCAATTCTCTTATTAAAAGCGAAATGTCAATGACTAACTTTTCCTAAGTCACTTATGTGGCTTTAACGCTCTTCTTTAGCACTAAATCAACCTAATATCCCTCACAACACTTGGACTTGTAAGCACAAAACACTCTAAGAAGAAGGGTAAAGAGTATTGGAGAAATGAACACATCACTAAGAAAGAACAATTACAACACTTGAATGCTTAGAAGCTCGGATGCTTTCTTAGGTGATTACAAATGAGGGGAGGTGCTCTTATTTATAGCCCCCTCCAAGCCCAAAAGTACTTTCTAGAATACATTAGGTTATTCTAGTTTCTAGAGAGTAATACACTCCTCTTATGTAAATACATAGCCCTAGAAATTTCTAGGTTGCTCTGGAGTTCATCCATGGAGCTTTTCCATTTAGCATTTTTCGGAATGTGGTGGTATCTTCTAGAGTCCTATAGACGTCTCTCTATATTCTGACATTCTGTAGAACCTTCCATCTCATGAGGGTCTTGCCAATTTCTAAAATATGGCGGAGCGTGACACTCTCCCCCACTTAAGCTTGCAATGCTGTAATTGCGGCTTCCTCTTGGCACTCATACTCGCTTCCTTTGTTTGATCTTGGCAATCTTGGGTTCTTCCTTCCTGGCTGGCAACTTCGTCCTTGGCTCCAGCCTAATTCGATGATTTTTTCCCTTCTTGGTGATAGAGTCTCCACCACTTCCCTTGGCATGCCTCCTCGAGGCTTCTCTTTTTCATCTGAATCATGAACAACTGCCAAGTTGCTCCCCTTGTATTGTGGAATGTCCTTCTTGAATTGGATAATCGATAGTATTTTAGCTTCTTGCTTCTTAGCCATTATTGCTCGAACTAAGCAAGCTTGGTTGCTTTCCGTGATGCATATGTTATTGGCAAAGGGCATTGGGAATGCTTTTGTTTGATCCAAGAAGTTCATCCCCGAGAAAAATTTAAAATCATCCATTGGAATACTAGAGAAGTCTAAGATACCTAACCACATTCCAATGCTGGTCTTTACTCCTCTGACTAATCCATGGATTGACATTACTGCTGAGTTGACTACCTTGATGGAGCCTCCTCTTTTAGTTATCTGCAAACCCAATCTCTTTGTTTCTTGCACGGAGATGAAGTTGTGAGAAGCGCTCGTGTCCACCATTGTATTAGTGGTCTTCTCGCCTATTACCATCTCTATAAAGAGTAACCCCTTCGTTTGGGGTTTTGTTGGGGCTTGCATCCCATTCAACAGTTGTATAGATCCAACTTGTGCCACCATATCACCACCTTCCTCTTGATGGCTAGCAAGAAAAGTCTTTATAGCCTTCTTCTAAGGGCAATCCCTTGCCCAATGAGGTCCTCTACAAAGGAAGCAGTTGGTATGTTGTTTTGTTTTGTTATCAGACACCCCCTTATCTCTTGCTTTAGGTGGGGTTGATTCACGACGACTCTCCTCTTTATGCTGATCTTTAATTTCCCCCTCTTTGACATAGTTACTCTTCTTATCCTTTGACTTTTTGTGCTGCTTCGTATAATCGACCAAGCTTTCTGCAACAATGATGATAGTAGCGAGATCTTGTACTCCATGCCTCCTAAGCTCGGTCTTCGCTTACTGTTGGAATTCATCCATGAAGTTAAACAAAACGTCATTTTTTGACATGTCAGGGATTTCAAGGACCAAGCTAGTGAGCACCTTAATATATTCTTGAATCGATCCCTATTTCTTGAGCCTTCGTAATTGGGCTCTAACCTCATCCTCTGCATTTTCAGGATAGAATTGTTTATATAGCTCTCTCTTGAAGTCAGTAAAGGTAAATATGGTGCACATACCTTTCTCGATGTCTCATCTCCTTCTTCACCATAGTATAGTGATGGCCAAGAGATAAAGAGTTGTAAATTAAATTCTTGCTTCTTCATCCGTGATCATCATCGCTTCGAAGTATTGCTCCAGTCTCCATAAGAAGTTGTCAACTTCCTTTGCGTTGCGAGCTCTTCCAAAACTTTTTGATTTTGGAACTTCAATCCTCTTAGCTTTGAAGGTGTGATGTTTGCTAGGTGTTTTAGTGCCTATTGTATAGTAAGATGTCCCACGCATTTTTTTCTAAAATAACACGTACGTCGCTTATCTCTTTTTCATGGGCTCTTCTTACCTCTTGGAGCTCCCCTAGCAAGTCCTCCTGAATCTTAGCCATTTGGTCCCTTAAGAACTCCTTCAATTGGAGCATCATACATATAATCATTAAATGGATGGTGATGTCCTCCTCCTCGATTCCATCAACCTTTTGGCTAAGATCCTCTATCTGGGCCTCTACGTCATTCATTGCCTCCACCTGAGCAAGGCATGAATCAAAGCCATGCATGATCTCTTTAGACCTCCCATGTGCTTTGGATGCAGTTGGATCTCGTTGCCCCTGACGACCTCGCCATTGTTGAGATGATTCCACATTAGAGGCTTCAGACTCCATTACATTCTCTTTAACACTCTGTCATTCCTTCGAAGCGAAGCTCTGATGCCAACTGTCACATACTAACTTTTCACAAATCACCTGTGCAGCTTTAGCACTCTTCTTTAGCACTAAATCAACCTAATATCCCTCAGAAAACTTTGATATGTAAGCACAAAGCACTCTAAGAAGAAAAGTATGGAGAAGTATTAGAGAAATGAACACTTCACTAAGAAAGAACAATTACAACACTTGAATACTTGGAAGCTTTGATGCTTTCTTAGGTAATAAATGAGGGGAGGGGCTCTTATTTATAGCCCCCTCCAAGCTGAAGAGAACATTCTATAATACATAAGATTATTCTAGTTTCTAGAGAGTTCTACTCTCCTCTCTTATGTAAATACGTAGAACTAGAAATTTTTAGGTTACGCTTAAGTTTATCATTGGAGCTTTTCCATTTAGCATTTTTCGGAATGTGGTGGAATCTTCTAAGGTCCCATAGATGTCTCCCTATATTCTGGCATTCTCTAGAACCTTCCATCCCATGAGGCTCGTGCCAATTTCTAGAATATGGCGGAGCGTGACAGGCAAATGACATAAGAATAAAAGAATTAAGCATAAAAATATATACTTATTTTGTTATAAGAGCTGTAACAATTGCACTCCCTAGATTTTCATACCCAAAATTTTTATAAATAGGCCATAATTGTCACCTTTATTATCTAAAGTTGCTGGTGCGTCTGTGTGTCTTAGTCACCTAGATTTCAAACATCCCCTTGGAAAATGATTTGAAATCTTCGGATGAGGTCCCCAATATGAAAATGATGAGGATCACTTTTGGACTTTCTATAGTGCGATCTCTCCTTGGGGCTAAAATGAAACTTGAAGGAGAGAAAGGGCCTTAGGGAAAGGAGAGGCCTGGGGGCGAGAAGAGATCGGAAGGAGAAGAATGGAACTAGTAGGGGCATGGTGGTTTCATTTTTTCGTTTGTTCGTGCATGCATCTGTCTGTGTGTCTATGTGTGTGTTATGTATGTGTGTATTATGTGTGTGTCTGCATGTATGTATGTGTGTGCCTCCATGTATGTATGTGTGTGCAAATCATGGTCTAGAAAATTCACAAGCTTCATATTCTAAAGATGTTAGTTTATGTTCTTCAATTTGATGCACATCATTCACTTTTAATTTATATTTTTCATTATCACTATGTTTGATACCCATGTTAAAGTTTGCACCTCTCAAACAAATTTATCCTCAGTAGTTTCTGTACCTCCTCTCGAATTAGTTCAACCAAGGTGATAGTCGTAGACCTCATCTTCCGCTTCATCAACCAGGTGGATGGATTAATGTTCATTCGACAATATGCAACATCAGCTGGTCCCTGGTACATCAAGATGTTTACTTGTTAGAAGAAATTTACCCAATTTTTTCTTCAATCACTAGGATTTAAAGAGTGACCTTGCTACTCTCAAAACCCAATTCACTTAGGTTTTGAAGCTCAAGTGACTTCTGCTCCACGCATCTAACCACTTAGAGGTAGCATGTTTAGGACTAATCCAGCTAACCCATAGTAGTGATAACCTTCCCATAGCTCAAAAAAATTGCTACTACATGGTACGTTGATGTTACAGCCTTGAATTTATTGATTTGGAGTTAGCCGATAATGGCGTTGTAGGTTGGAAGCGAATCAATCACTAAAAATTCATCCATATTTGTGAATTATTTGTCATTTTCAACCAAGGTGATATGTAAAGATATTATTTAGGTGGTATGATTATGACATTGATGGAAGGATTGTTCTTAAGGAAAAATTTGTGTTGGTAAAAGTAATAGGGGGATGTGAGCTTTATTTTGGGGTGAAGGCAACTACACATATTTTTCCTCATCAAAACCTCTTGAAGCTGGCTCAACGAGATTGTTGACCTTGCTTTTGGTTGAGGTTTAGTTTTTCCTCTTTAGTAGCCTAGGGTCTAGCCATAAGACTTTCCTGTTGACTATTCCTAGAAAACTAGAAAAGAACCCTAACCATTAGGAACTCTAAACTCTTCCTTGCTCAACTTGAAGTTCCACATATTGGTCCTAACCTCTAGCACTTAGTAGGTGAGGTCAGTATGAAGGATCTCAAGGAGAGTTCCCATAGGATTTTTTGACCTTAGGGTTGACCCTGGGTATTAGTCTGGAGCTAGTTCACTCACTTACACTCACTACCACGTACACCCACTTGCAACCCTAAACCCAAAATTGTTGACTTTGATCCCTTGATCTTTTGGGAGACTCAGGTAGATGACCCCCTAAATCCAGACCAATACATAGAGGACCCAAATGGGGATTTCATTAGTCCATGGCTCATATAGGGTGGTTGGCACTCCAATTCTACCCAAATGTCCAACTTGGCATTTGGCCTCTAAATCCACCCAAATTACCTAAATGCCATTGAAACCCTAAATTTGGTCAACATCCTCAAATTCACCCAAAATACCTAAATTGATTCAAAAATCATCTCAACCCATTTCAGAATACCCATATTGACCAAAACCACCCAAAATTTCTAAAATTATCAAAATATCCCCAAGTTTGCCAAAATTACAAAAATACCCTTGGCACCCCAAACTTTCCCAAAACCTCAAAAATCACTTCAAATATCTCCAAAAGAATTTTGGACCCTTCAATTGAACCCAATTTGACCAATTTGACTATTTTGACCAAAACCCCCAAATTGTCTTTAAAGGCCAAATTTCCCCAAATTCACCTCAAATGTCCATCAATTTGGCCCTAATTCCCCTCAATTTCAATCCTAAACTCAAATTCATATTTCATTTGACCAATCAAAACCCAATCCAAGCCCAATTGGCCCATGCCTTGAGCTCAATTTTGATCTAATTCAAAACCCCCAATTTTGATTATATGGCCTAATCTCACCTAGCCCAATCAATTTGCCCCAATTTGAATCGTAAACTCTTCATAACAATCCTACACACCAAATTTGAACTTCGATTGGCCTTGGTGAAGCCTCAATTTCACTTAATTTTAACCCAAGTCCAAAAATCCCAAAATTTGCCCCAAATTGGTCATACCTCCAAATTCCACCAATTTGAATGCTTTAACCCCAAAATTGACACCCAATTTATGTTGGAAAATCTTCATGACATTCCTATAGACCGTTTTCAACCATCAATTTGGACTTAGCCCAACCTTAGCTCAACCTAGACCCAAATCTAGTCCATTATGCCCAAATTGACCAAAATCCCAAAATCCTTCAAATTGAGCTTCCAAATGAACTTAAAATTATTTCAATCCTTCACCAAAAATCTTCATGATAATCATCTACATACTGTTGATCAATCAATTGAGCTCAAAGTCATGGCTAGCCTATCTTTGCGAAAACCTATCACCAGCCTAAATTAATTATTGTGATAGATTCCTCTGAGGTTCCAGATCCACATAAGCACCTCCCCTGCCATGGCCAGCCACCCTAGTCTCCGGAGGAGCTAAAACTGAGAGCCCCTATGCTTAAATTCAAACCCAATTTCACCTATCCAATGTGTCTAGCCTTGATTGATGTTTAGCATCTTGAAGCCCTCCACCTCAGCTCACACATTGCACCCAATTGAAGGTTAGGACAACCACCCTAGGTTGTTTTACTTAAACACCCCCTCCATGGCTTCAAAGGGGATCAAAAAATTTTCTTCAGAAAACTCTATTAAAATTGTTTCCAGAGCTCCTCCAAGACTCCTTAACCCCATTGCAACCATCCTTTGGCCATCTTCCCCATCAATTGAGCTCAATTTTTTAGCTCAAAATCAGGGTAAAATTCGGCCTTCCTAAAAACTCCCCCAAATTGATTTGCTCCTTAGCTTCACCAGAGTAAGAGAGGAAGATCTTAATCAAAATCCCCCTCTGTTGAGCCCTCTAACCTATCCCTAGACCAAGGCTGCTCCACCCTTTGATCGAAATCATACTTGGAGCCTTCACCAAAGGAAATAAACACATCCACGAGGTTTGCCAGACTCCACTAAAGCTTCTGCAAGCATTCAATCGAGGTCTAACCTCTTAGGTAAAGGTATAACTCATTATCCCTAATTTTGGGCTCGGTTTGGTCTTTTGTGAAAAAAACTTGCAATCCATAGCAATGTAACCTTTTAGATATACTCGTCTTGATAGATGAAGGTGTTGGAACAAACATGAAGCAATTTAGTTGAGTATAGGCTGAGATATTATGGTTTAAAGTTGGACGGTTCACGAGTTTTGACTATCGGAGATGATGATAGAGAGCCATCTGATTGAGCGTGTATTGGGTGGATGGACGAGATTGCACTAGACAAAGGAATAGAACACGAACCCCGGGCTGAGTCAGCATTGAGGTGGATGGCGATGCAGAATCAGAAGACGCCGCGTGGAGCTTAGGAGCCGCCGTAAGTTGAGGCGGCACCGCGTCACTTAAGTAGAAAAATAAGGATTTTCTTATTTGTTTAAATACCCATAACTTTAAAAATGCATAACTTTGTGTAGAAAAATCATAAAAATACTCTCTTGCTCAGTAAACAAATGATAATAATGTGGACAAAACATAAACATTATTTTCTCATTCTCTGATTTTTAATTAATTAAATACCCTATGTGGGATTTTAGTTCTCCATGGCTTAAAACATTTTAGCATGGCTTGAAATTTTGAGGGTTTGTTTCTCATGATAAAGGCTACGTCTTCTAATTTTTCCAAGGTCAGATGACATCCATATGCTTCTAGCCCTAATTTTCATGCTAAGGTGACTATTTTGGCTATTTTAATTATATAAATCAAAATATCATTTGAAAAATTGTGGGAATAATTTTTGTAGGTTTTCTGTAGACAGAGAAGTCTAGAAAAAATATTGTGATGCTTTGAATCATCTTATACATTTTTTTACTTAATTAAAAAATCACTTCCCACTATTCCTAAAAACTATGTTTACTCATTGTAAAATTATCAAAATTATTTGATATAGTCTAAGCACTAAAGTGAATTTTTAAGGAAGCCTTACTTTTTTTGTATAAAAATAATTATATTAAATTAAATATGCTTAGAAAAATTATGAAAGTTCTTTTTCTGAGTTCCTCGTGATCAGGGGAATTTTATAAAAATAAAATTTTGTGAAAATATTTTTTTAAAAAAATATATTTTGAATTAAAAATAATTAAAATAATCAATATTTTTAAAAGTGCAAAAAATGGTTTAAATGAGTGAGAAAGTCCCTTGATCACTTAGAATTCATTAGGACATTTTTCCTAATTTTTTCTAAGTTAAAAACAAATTTTAAAGGCTTAAAAATAAAATTTCATGTTTTCCCATTAAAATAATTATAATAAATAAATTAAAAACTACAAAAATATAAGATTTGGCTCTCTGGGTTTCCTAAATTCAAAGAAGTCTATTAAAAATATAAAATTAGTTTTTGCAATTAACATATTACTTTCTATTCAATTTAATCATTGAAATTGATTAAAAATTAAATAATAATAATAGATTTTTTGTTCAAAAAATTATGAAATTTTGTTTAAGTGTTTCTATGACCTTAGAAAACCTCTAATAATTTTTTCATAAATATAAACTTTATTTTGGATAATTAAATAAATTAACTTTTGAAAATCATATCTTCTAAATTTAAATAATTATCTAAATTAAATCAAAATTTTGAGAGGTCCACATGTTCTTTTCTAACATTATAATTACCTTATGGATATGACACTCTAAACACTCAAAATCATTTGAGTTGTGTTTGATGAGTTATGAGGTGAAGTGCCCCAAGGGCAAAATAGTCATTTTAAGATCTTGGTGCCTTAATCAAAATTTAGGATTAACCAAGGGAAAATGAGTAATTTTGATCTTAATAAAATGATTGGATGATTGAAATACAATGGGGTTAAAGGGTAGAAACTCACTCACCATCCTTGCACAACATCAACAAAATCATAATCCCCCTAATCTTCATAACTTGGAAGTCAACTGAGATCGAACGATTCTTAAGTGATGGGCTTAAGTCAAAAAGATGATAGTTTACTTTTCTTAAGCCCAAAATTGAGGATGGTTTGACCATTTGATATGGATATATGTTACTGCAATCAAAATCTTGATAATCATCATTTCACCTATCATGATTGTTAAAGACTTCGTAGTGACTTAGGCTCAATTTATAAGATCAATTGATTGGATTTAGAAAACAACATAATTGATGACTAACACCTTTAAACACTACAAGCCTGACCTTAACTATGGGCACCACGGTCTTGAATGACCTAAACTTGCCTTAGGGGCATCCACTCACATAACTCTTAAGTGAAACATCAATTGATTAATCGAGAATCCTATCATCGGGATAATTAAATTGTCAAGTTTCACAGAGAAACAAGATAGTCAAACTTCAACCTCTGATGATTAATGAAATAATATGATAAGTCCAAAAATGAACTTGGAATATTTCAAGGGATTTTCAAAGTGATCCGGGGACATGCCTCAAACATTCGGAAATATATTGGAAATTCTAAAGGACAGATTGGACTTGTCATATTTTGCTCTAAAATCATTTACTAGGATCTCCCAAGATCCCACCAAATCATAGCTTGGGGTTCGGTAGCTAAACCTTCATCTACTCCTGCAATTTAAATTTCTTTGCAATATTATATACAAGTTTTGCAAGTACTGACCTTTCAGGTGGTGGAACGAAAAGACTCGTCAGGTATGCATTTACAGTTTACGGTACCGTCTTTTCTTATAATTTTTGCACTGTGCTTTTATGCTTATAAACTTGCATGTTAAACAACGATGTCACCATGCATGAATACAAAAACTGCTAGGATAGCCACTATGACCAAATTTAAAATCAACCAAGATAAAATTCACCGCCACAACATTCAAAATTAAAACAACTCAAAATTTAATCACAAACTTCACAAAACAAAAATTGTAACTAAATTAGGATGTCTCTATTAGATGATCGGGAATCCCTCGGAGGAGGTAACCTACGATTGCTAACGAGGCTTTCCACGGTCTAAATGAAAGTATGAAACTCATTAAGTTGAGTTTAATAAATTCATGTGGACTAAGTGAATCCGATAGAAATTAGTGGTACCTGAATGAGGGAACCGTAGGATCCTAACCGGTGTCGTTCTAATTAACTTTAATATGCCCCATAATATTTTAAAGAACCATAACCATAAGAACATTTGATTTGATATTATAACCTGACACACTAGAAAACTTAAACTCATCATGAAGAGGAGCTTGGAGCTAGCATCACGGGCAGCACGACCATATTCAACAGCAAGAGGATCTGCAACAACATATCTTTCCTTAGAATTAAACAACAAGCCATAGGATTTCGAGGTTGTTCGCCTATTGCGATATAAATCCTCAACTTATTGTTAGGCTTTTGTATAGCTTTATTGCAATATAAGCCCTAACTCATCTTAGGATTCTGAGTTTGTTGTTCATCACGACCTAAACTCTCACATCTTCCAGGCTATTTGTGTGATTGTTTCACATGGATGTAAGCCCTAATTAATAAAATTGGTAGAATGAAACATTTAAATATTTTTCCTCAAAACTGAAGCCAAATAATATAATAGCTTGGAAAGTCACTGAGATTCCTCCTCCGGATCTATGACATCCCCTAGTTCTTCCTCCTTTAGATTCTACAACAAAATGTTCTAAATTTTGTCTGATCTCGTTGAAAAGTCCTATCATTTTGACCTAATTGAAGATAATATTTCCAGATTTTTATCGAGTGTTTTCTTAGGTGATTTCGATCATCTAATATGTAATTAACTATAGGGGCTTGCCCTTATATGAAGTTTTTCCAAACCCAGCTTAATATAAACCATATTTAACTCTTTGTATTAAATAAGGAAACTTGTTGGCAAATAAAATTGTTTTTTGCAGACCAAACAGGTGTCATACATTTCTTAGTTTATTTGATAGAGCCCCACCATCAAGTCTTGTGTTTATATTTTGGGATAGATACATGATTTGAGGTACAATTCTCTTCCAATTAAACTATGAGAAATATGTGATCGGTTTGATTTCATATTTTTCTATTTTATATATATATA
>JXCR01147449.1:97989-136149 GCA_002079205.1 Phalaenopsis hybrid cultivar | reverse complement strand
AAGGCACATTCAGAGCCCCCCCCTTAGAAGACTCCCCTCAACAATCAGAAGCACCTCAAGGTTGGCTCGACAACCTATCAAGCGAGGGACAGGGAGATTCCCAACTCACAAATACTGCTGCATCGATGCTAACGGTCCCACATCGGGCAGATTGAGTGGGAACGTTTAATTGCCCAGTTATGGGTAGCACATTCTCACGAAGAATTCTGGAAACCATACCCCCAATGAGGCTCTGGATTCTGCATTTTGATCCTTTTAAAAGCGAAGAGTGATCGATCGATCACCTAGCTTCTTTTGAGTCAACGGTCGGAATCCTATAGATTGATGATGCCATGAAGTGCCAGCTAATCCTTACCACACTGAAAGAAGCTATGCTTTGACGGTTTAACAGCCTACTAGATGGAATCATATCGTCCTTCTCGAATTCTTGAAGCTCTTCCTAGCACACTTTGCTAATTTGTAAAAATTGAGGAAGGACACAGAGACCCTGCTTAAGATCAGACAGAGGGAGAACGAGAGCCTGTGAGCTTATATCATTCATTTCCAGAAGAGAATGTTGGAGGTAAAAAATTTAGAGCTCCTCATTGTCCCGACAACCCTGAAGCAAGGGATCCATAGTAAGTTATTCAGGTATGGCCTAAACCTACTCAAGACAAGTACCTTCACAGAGGTCTTAGAATTAACAAACGACCATATCACCACTAAAGAGGACCTTATGAAGTCCCTGAAGACTGGACCTAGAGAATTCAAACACCGATCACAAAAACTAAAAGACCGAGATGACGATAGAAGGCAAAAATGCATTAAGTTCTTGGCAGCCGACATACCAAACACCCCCGACTTTAGGATAGTCGAGAGGGTAACCAAGGCCGCAAGGGTCAGCGATTCTGTCCTAACCAGCACTGAGCTCAATACTATGAGCAACCATGCATGTATTAAGAGATGCAAGGATTGATACCCCTAAATGTGTTCATGGTTGAGCTAATCCAGACTAGTGAAAATAGAGACTACTTCAAGAAAGCCCCTCCATTAAAAACTGAACTAGAATTGCGCAATCTAAAAAAGTTTTGTGCCTACAATCAGAAACACAGGCACGATACAAATTAGCATTTGACCACCAATCATAGAAACAAAAAGACCGAGATGACGATAGAAGGCAAAAAGGTGATGGTGTCCTTCACAGCCGACAGACCGATCACCCTCGACCTTAGGATGTTCAAGAGGGTAACCAAGGCAACAAGGGTTAGCAATAATGTCCTAAATTCAGCTCAGTGCTATGAGCAACCAAATTTGTATTAAAAGATTCACCCTTGAATGTGTTCATATTTGAGCTAATCCATACCAATCAAAATAGAGACTACTTCAAGAAAGCCTCTCAGATAAAAACTGAACCAAGTTTGAGCAATTCGAATAAGTCTTGTGCCTACCATCAGAAACACGAGCACGATATGTATTAGCATCCGACTTTCGATCACAGAAACAAAAAGACCTAGATGACGATAAAAGTCAAAAAATGCTATGGAGTCCTTCGTAGTCGACATATAGATCACCTCCGCCCTCAGGATGGTCGAGAGGGTAACCAAGGTAGCAAGGGTCAGTGATACTATCCTGATGAGCTGTTAGCTCAGTACTAAGAACAACCACACATGTATTAAAAGTTGCAAGGATCGATGCCCTTGAGTGTGTTCATGGTCGATCTAATCTAGACCAGTTAAAATAGAGACTACTTCAAGAAAGCCCCTTCATTAAAAATTGAACTAGAATTGTGTAATCCAAACAAGTGTTGTGCCTACCAACATTAACATGGGCAAGATATGGAGGAATGTTTTCATCTTCAAAATTTGGTGGAGGAGCTTATATGGGCTGGAAATTTGAAGGAGTTTCTTCCTGTTGGAGCGCTCTCATGGTGGCCAACGAAGGACATAGCAGGGAGCCCATAGACAAACTAGGCGGGTGAATGAAATCCACCTGGCTGGAATCATCCCAACACAGATCGGGGGAGGTACGTTCTATCACTCTGTTCACTCGTACTCACTCCCTAATTATTATAATGAATGCAGATATCCACTCAAAGACAAACCCATAAAATGAAGTGATCATCGTTACAATGCTCATAAATATTTATCAAGTGGGTAGTATTCTCATCGACACCGAAAGCTCGGTAAACATTTTAGATTGGAGTTTGACAAGATGTGACTTGAGGCTGATCGATTGGTGACTCAGACCGATTCACTGTTTGGATTCTTGGGTAAGCGGAAGGAGACTCTGGGGGTGATCACCCTAGTCATCTCATGGGAATAGCGGGATAAATAGCTCACCAACATGGAGAGTTTCTTGGTGGTGGAATCCCCTCCACCACAACGCTATCTTTAGTTAGTTATTACTGAATAGCTACCGGGTGGCATCTTTTACATTCCAAGTGATTGTGAATTTTACCAAATACTGAGAAATATTCACAATCCGATGAAATCTGGAACAATCTAGGAGTTGTTTCAAATACAAAGGGAAGGCGCTCTCGAGACCAATAGGGCCATTATTTGAGTTTTTGCTGCCAATGAGGAAGAACCTAGTTAGGTTTTTCTAATTAGCAAATGTTCTTATGCAAAAAATAGGAACTTTTTGATCAATACTCTTCACAAACATCGGGTTGTATTTGCTTGGACAGCCATCGTGATGCCTGGTGTCTCAGTCGATGTCACTTGCCATCAGCTCAACATTAGCCTGTTTTCTCGACTGATGCAGCAAAAGTTTCAATTGATTACAACAATCTTGGTCGAGCAAATATCGACAAAACTCCAAAAGCTAAACGAGGTGGGCTACATTCAAGAAGTCCAGTATTTGAGTTGGCTGATGAATGTAGTAATGGTTTGAAAGCCTAATGATGGATGAAGAATGTGCATCGACCTCACCAATCTGAATTTTGCTTGCACAAAAAAAACCTAACCCCTGCAAAGAATCGACATATTCATGGATGCCACGATCAGATACTTTGTAATGAGCTTTCTTGATGCCTTCTCTGGCTACCACTTGATAAGAATGCATCCAGTTGAAAAAGAGAAGATATCTTTTATTATCTCACAAAGCACTTTTTATTTTAATGTAATGCCCTTCGAGCTAAAGAATGTTGGCGCGACCTATTAATGCCTCATGAATGTAATATTTTTGAATCAAAAGTGAAAAAACATTGAAGTCTATGTGGATGGTGTACATGTGAAAAGTGTGTCAGTTGAACAACATATAGAAGACCTAAAGGAAACCTTACTAACTCTTAAAAAAATTGATATGAGACCCAATACTTCAAAAGGCACATTCAGAGCATTGATCGATAAGTTCTTGGGCTTTTTGTCTACTCGCAAAGGACTAAGGCCCAGTCTGGAAAAGGTACAAATAATCCTAGATATGTCATCCCCTCAAAGCACCAAAGAAGTAAAAAGACTAACTGGTCAAATTGCGGGACTCTGACTCTTTATTCCAAAATTGAGTGACAAGTGTGTGTCGTTCTTCATGGCACTTAGTAAAAACCAGTGTTTTGATTGGAGTTCTGAATGTGAGGAAGCATTCAAAGCTTGAAGGATTCCTTAGCATTACCCCCACTACATGAAAGTTTGAAACCAACGAAGGAACTATCATTGTAACTTGAAGTTGTATGAGAAACTGTAAGCTTGATTTTGGTCAGTGAAAAAGTGGGGAAACAGTTCCCAGTGTATTACATGAGTCGAGTGCTCACTGGAGCTGAAACGAGGTACTTAATTATGAAAAAAATAACCTTTGCTTTGATTATTTATGCACGTAGGTTACAGCCATATTTTCAGATGCATATGATCTGGGTCATCATAAATCATCCACTAAAATCTGTGCTCACGCAATCGGAGCACTCAGGTCAACTGCTAAAGTGGGCAGTGGAGCTCAGTGAATACGACATCACTCCTGTCCCCTAGGTGGCCATCAAATCCAAAAAAATTGTAGACTTTCTGATAGACTTCTCCACTATGGGAGAGTTAAATGAAGATGAGTTTCCTAATGACAAAAAATGGGTCATACACATCAACGGAGCCTCCAAATAGGCGACTGCCAGCCTGAGGTTGGGCTTGATCAGGCCAACTAGGGAGCAATAAAACTAGTCAATTTTAGTAGAAATTGAAGCTACAAATAACCAAACAGAGTACGAGACTTTGATTGTTAGAATTCACCTACCCAATGAAATAGGCACCCGAGAGATACTGGTGAAATCAGACATTTTGCTATTTGTAAGCCAGTTAAGTGGAGAATTCGAGGTTAGGGAAGAACTGATGGCAAGATATCTCAGTAAGGTAAAGCAAGAGATCAGGATGTTCAAAAACTTCCCCATTGATCATATAGGAAAAGAGGAGAATCTTGTTACAGATATCTTGTCCAAACACGTCAATTTGGGCGAGACCCCGAAGACGCTTACCTGATAGATGATCGAAGAACTTGAAGTGATAAAAACCTCAGTCAAGAAGACAAAGAGCTAGATGGATTCGTACATCCTCCATCTAGAGATAGAAAAAGTGTTGGAAGTCGTTAAATACCCAAGGCACTTTAATATCAAGGCCGCATTATACTTGTTGATCAAAGGAAAGCTCTTCAGGTGATTGTCTACTATCAAGTTTAATTGATTCTTTTTTAGTGAGCTAAGTGTCTTTTGTTAGTAGTTTATTTTGTTCACTTAACTAGGAATATGTGCTCTATGATGTTATTATAAGTGCTTCTTTTATTATATTGTACTCAACTTTAAAGAGGCTATATCGTGTATCTATTTGGACTTAGTTGACTTTTTTAATCACCAGAAGGACAAACTATTGATCTCCATATTGCATGTTTACTTCAAATGATAACATATTCTTGATATAAAAAATTGACTTATGTGTACGTCAAATGGATACTCTAATAAGTTTAAATCTTATGCTTATAAGTGTTATAACTTTTAGGCATTGTAAATGCATCATCACCATCTTTGTATTTTTGTGTGGTTTTTTTTTAAGATTTATTATTTTAGAACACTTCAATTTATTTTGCTTAATTCATTTTCTTACTTTCATTTGTAGACCAAAAAAATCATTGGTAAAAGTAAATATATATTATATCTTATGAAGTGTATTTTTTTTATTACAGCCATAAAATATCTCAATTGGTATTTGCTTTGTTGAAGTAAATATTGTTCCATTTTAAGTAAATATTGGTGTGCGTGAGTTTTTCTTTTATTTAGCACCTTAGAACATCTTCATATTTTTTTTCCAAAATATTTCTCAAATAACATAGCAAAATTAAATGCATCTTGAATATTTTAATATGTTTAACTTAGAGGATTATAAAAACTGAGTCAATAATAGATAAATTGATGTATTTTGGTTTGGCCACTAACAAATCAATGTTCGTGCATTTAATCCCCCTGTCAAGGTTTTCTACTACTCTCTCTTTTAATCATCTTAAGGCTAAGAAGCCTCTCTCATTATGAGTAGCAAAAAAAAAACATAAATAAGTCAGTTGTCTTAGCATACAACTATGCAAAGTGTGCCTTACGACATTTTTTAAGACCCAAAATATCTTGTAAGAGAACTAAGTACATATATCAATAGTCAGATTCTTAAATAGAGAAATATGACCTTATTGTATTGTATTTTTTCCTATAAAAACACTCTTAAGAGTGTTCTAATGGTGGATTGCAATTTTTTTGATGTTTTTTTCTAAGGTTTTACATGGAATTTATATTGATTAAAGTTGAAATCCTAATGTTATTAATGCATAAAAAATATTTACTCATTGATTATATTATACAATCCAAAACTTCAAATATTATCAATTTTATTTTGATCATATTCGCCATTTGAATCATGTGTATGATTAATTAGGTAATATTTAGAAAGTATATGTATAATATCATTAGTTCAACATTTCATTAAATGCAACTAACGATAGTTGAGCTTGACGTTTTAATTGAGATAAGCATATATACTATATAATATTAATGTGTAATTCTTTTATATTTTGCATATTTTTATGGATTAAATTGCACTTTAAGGAAATGTATTTTTATGTTTTTCTTGCAGATGCAATAGGTATTAGAAATGAAACAAAGTGGAGAAGAAATAGAGCAAAGTAAATGTGAGTTGGAGCTAAGGAGGACACAAGTGACTGGGACCTTGGTGCCAGATTTCTTAAGGGCATAGGTGCCAGTCCCAACCACAGAAACCCAAGAGGATGGTACTTCACTAGCGCCTTGGCACCGAATTTTTTTGCCCCTTAGGCACCAATACCATGATACACAAAACAAATAGACGGATGCCTAGGCGCCAGAAACTATCTGGGCAGTTTTCAACAGTTCAAATCCATGATTTGGGAAGTTATTCATCCCAATAAAAGAGCTCTTTGGGGGAGATGAAAGAGTATCTTGGTGAAGAAGATGTAGGGTTTGATGTAGGAAGGAATATGATAGGTTTCGTTGAGCATTTGGTGAGGGATTTGGTAGAACAACTAGGTTATTCACATTGATAGGGTAAGGTGCAAGTATTTTATAGGGAGATGTAAATATTAGGGATATAGTCTTTGATGGGTTCAATTTGGGGTTTAAGGAAGTAAAAATAATATAACCAAACTTTTTAATGCACTTGGGAGAGAGTTGATCCTATTTGTCATTGGTCATATTCACAATTGACACTTTATGTTTTCTACACTATAATTTTGACCATTACAAGGGAATGTACCTTTATAACTTGATAATCAACAAGCAAACTAGGGTAAGTAAGATTTATGTAGGAGTTAACCTTTAAACTAAATTGTACATCATAACAATAATTTATAGAATCTTTACCTAATTTTAATTCCATATTAAGAAATAAACCTAGTAAGCTAGAACTTCTCTTAAGTTTGATTTCCTCACTCCCTCTGGGATTGATATTCTAAACTCAAAATCTGATATTACCGATAACACATGTACACTTACATGAGACCCCTGCACTTGGAAGCGAATCAAGTGTTTTGCATTGTTGTCAAGAAATGATAGTGTGTTAACTTAGGAGAAATTTAGTTGAATCAGTTAGACCTAGACTCAGAAATCTATATTGCTAGTTTTTATGTGTAATTTCTTATTTGTTTAAAAAAGAAAAATTCTAAAAATATTTTTGTGTTTTTGTTTAGTATGTTTGTTTGAAACATACTAATTGAGCCTTTAGTCAATGAATGTGTAGTTCAGGATCCATAGGATTTGAACTCTATGATTCAAAACTAGAGAGAAGTATTAAGAGGATTAGAAATTAGAAAAGACTTCACGAACTTGTAGAAGAAATGTCAAACAATCAACAAATCAATTTAGATACTCAGGAATCGATTAATGATCATCATAATGCCCATAGAACATTAAGGGGTTATGTTAATCCTACGGTAGATGAAATTTACTTAAGTATTCATACCCTTACCGTAGAAGCTAACACATCTGAATTTAAGCTTGTTATCATCCAAATAATGCAGAGCAATCATTTTGTGGGAGCCTGTTTGAGGATCCAAATTTATACTTAACAAGTTTCTTATAACTTTGTGCTACATTTCACTGTAATGGAGTGTCAAATGATGTTGTTAGGCTTAGGTTTTTTTCTTTTTTTCTTGAAGGATAAAGCCAATATGTGGTTGAACTCTTTAGCACCTAGATGTATTAGGTCATAGGATAGATTAGGCTAAAAATTCTTAGCTAAGTATTTTTTATCTTCAAAAATAGCTAAAATGTGTAATGATATTACTTCATTTTGTCAACACGAAGGTGAGTCAATATATGAGGCTTGGATTTAAGGAGCTTCTAAGGAAGTGCCTACAAACTGCACTGATTGATTGACTGATTATTCAGAATTTTATAATGGTTTAGTAGGATCTCTTAGATCTATTATTTATGTGGCCTATCAAAGTCATTTGATGAGGCTTATTATCTGATTGAGGATACGACCACTAATAATTTCCAATGACCTTCTGAGAGATTAAACCCCTAGATTAGTAGCTAGTGTACATGATACAAATGTGTTTTCGATTCTAACTTCTTAGGTAGTAGTCATATCTAGGAAGTTTGACCAATTTGGAATGAATCAACCTTAAGTACCTCCAGTAATTGAGGAAAATTTGTTTGAAAAATTGGTTGATGCTAATACTTCAATACTTGAGACTCTAAATGCAATTAACAATACTCCTAAGAACCCTCATTCCAATTTATATAACTCATGTTGGAGGAACTTTTTTAACTTTAATTAGAACAACAACTTTAGTGGGAGAAACCAATAATGGGGAAATAACCAAGCAAATCCTTTAGGAAATTAGAATAACTAAGGGCAAGTCAACTTTAGACATTCTTATTCTCCAAAATTTAACTCTAACCCACATTTCAAGGGGAAGAAGATGTCTTGGGAGAAAGCTGTATTCAGATGGGGAATCAACAATAAATTTGAGGTGCATGAATTAGGAACATAGAAAATTAGTTGGGATAGATTGCTAATTCACTTAGTAATAGACCCCAATGAACTCTTACTAACAACACTGAGATTAATCCTAAGGAGAAGAATGGTGAGCATGTTAAAACTATTAAGTTAAGGAGTGATAGAGAATTGAAGGATGTAGAGTGGAAACATGTTGAAATTGAAAAGGAGATTGCAAAACCTAAAAAAACTATGGAAGATATTTCTAAAGACTTAGAAAAAATAGTATCACTAACTAAGATTAATTTAGAAAATTCACCGCCTCTATTTCTAAGCGTCACTAACTCCAGAAATAAAAAATAGTGTCACTAACTCCAGAAATAAAAGTTGGATCAACAATTTTCTATATTTTTGGAAGTATTTAAGAAGCTGGCTATTATTATTTTTTTGTTGAGATTTTGAAGCAAATGCCTAGTTAAGTAAAGTTCATGAAAGATATTCTTAATAGGAAGAGAAAGTTTGGAGGATTATGAGATAGTAGCACTCACTGAGGAGTGCAGTGTCATCATTTAGAAGAAGCTTTGTCAAAAGCTTAAGGATCTGAAAGATTTATTATCCCTTGTGTAATAGGAGATAAATTTTATGAAAAACCATTATATAATCTTGGAGCTAGTATAAACCTTATTACGCTGGCTATTTTCAAAAGGTTAGGATTAGAAGATGTGTCTCATACTACTGCGACCCTTCAATTAGCTGAACAATATTGATCACTTATCTAAGAGGATGATAGAAGAGGTTCTCATACAAGTGGACAAATTCATTTTTCCTGTTGATATTATTATTTTAGATATAAAGGAAGATAAATAAATTCTCATAATATTAAGTAAATATTTCCTAGCCACTACATGAGCCATGATAGATGTGCAAAAAGGTGAACTAATTATGAGGGTAAATGATCAGGAGGTTACATTTAATATATTAAAATATATGAAGTATCCTTCTGAAGGAAATGAAGATGTGTGTTTTCAAATGGATTGATTATTTGTGTAGTTGCCATTTTTGAGAGATTTGTGGAGACAAAATAGTAGAGTCATATTGAATAAGGAAAACTCTTTAGAATCTGTAAATGAATCTGCTCTACTGATAGAAGAGAACTCAAAAATTATTCGAGAGAGATTTGAAATTCTAGATTTAACAGAAAATAGTAGAACTCTTATTCCTTCTATTGAGGAAGCCTCTGAACTTGAGATGAAAGTGCTTCCCAAATATCTAAAATATGCTTACTAGGGAAAGCCATCTACATTGTCAATTAATATATCCTTAGATTTGACTCATTTGCAAGAGGAGAAATTAATGGATATTCTAATTAATTATAAGAAAGCTTAAGGATGGACCATAGCAGATATAAAGAAGATTGGTACCTTTATATGTATGCATAGGATTCTGACAGAAAATAATCATAATATTAAAGCAGATCCTCAAAAGAGATTAAACTCAATTATTGAAGAACTAGTTAAAAAGAAAATAGTAAAATGATTGATCAGGTATTATGTATCCTATATTAAATATAGTATGGGTTAGTCATATTCATTGTGTTCCTAAGAAAGGAGAGTGACAGTGTCTGTAAATTAACAGAATGAATTAATTCCAACTAGAATTGTCACTGGCTGGTGTATATGTATAGTTTATAGGAAATTAAATTCTTTCACTAGGAAAGATCACTTTCATTTACCATTTCTAGATCAGATGTTGGATAGACTAGCAGGTCATCCATATTTTTGCTTTTTAGATGGATATTTTGGGTTTCATTAGATACTTATTGCTTCTGAGGATCAAGATAAAACATCATTCATAAGTTCTTATGAGACCTTTTCTTTTTGAAGAATGTCGTTTGGTTTATGTAACACACTTGCTACGTTTTTGCGGTGTATGTTGTCTATTTTCTACGACCTATCTGAGAAGGGAATAAAAGTTTTTATGGATGATTTTTCAGTGTTTGTCCCTTCATTTAACTTTTGTTTGGATCATTTAATGAAGGTGTTGAAATGTTGTGTAGAGACTAACCTTGTTCTCAATTGGGAGAAGTGTCAATTCATGGTGTCTGAAGTTATTGTGTTAGGATGTAAAATATTTGAAAAAGGCCTGGAAGTGGACCCGACAAAAGTTTAAGTTATTGAAAAACTACATTCACCTACTAATATAAGAGGGGTTAGAGGTTTTTTGGGACTTGTTGGATTCTATAAACAGTATATTAAGAAATTTTCTAAAATCACCAAATCTTTATGCCATCTCTTCAAAAAGGACACTCTATTTAATTTTGACCATGAATGCCTAAATGCCTTTAATACTTTATAAGAGAAGTTAGCCACAACTCCTATTATTGTTTCACCTGATTGAGGGAAACCATTTAAGTTAATAAGTGAAGTAAGTGACTATGCTATCAAGATAATGTTAGGACAACAACACAATAATATGTTGAGAGCTATATACTATGCCAATAAAGCCCTGAATGAAGCTCAAATTAATTATCTCACTACTGTGAATGAACTATTAAATTTATTTTATGCTTTTGATAAATTTAGGTTCTATTTGATTGAAACAAAATGCATTATTTATACTGACCATTTTGTTATGTGATACCTGATGTCAAAAAAGGATGTCAAATCAAGATTGATTAGATAAGTCACTTTGATACAAGAATTTGATATCAAACTGGTGGATAGAAAGGGCACTGAGAATCAAGTAGCATATCATTTATCAAAACTAGATCAGGGGAATTTGATACACCAAAATAATATGTTATTTTAAGGTTATATTTTATGTTTATTTTTTGTGATACTGCACTTTAGAGAAATGTATTTTCATGGTTTTGTTGCAAGTATATAAATTTTAGACATTTGGAGAAAAAGTAGTAAAAAGAACGAAATTTGGAGCCAAAATAGTGAAGTTTTGAATTCTGACGCATGATGCACCAGATGTGTCGAAAAATGCACCAGATGCACCAAAGTTCAAAATAGTGCGGTCTTTAGCAAATTGGTGGATGATAAGCCAGATTAGTGCAGATGCGCCATTTGATAGAGAGTTGGCTCATGATGGGCCAAATTTAGCGCCAGATGCACCAGGGACGACTTTTTACGGAATAAGTCTGTTCGAGATGAATCTTGCATGAATTTTCAAAGGGAAAATTGTTCTAAACACCCTTTGGAGTAATTCAATACATCTAGGCACTTTGGAAGGTTCTTGCATGAAGGGATGTGTCTCTCGGATTAATGGACATGTTTTTTAAATTCAAAAGAGTTTACTTTTGGATAGAATTTTGGAGGGAATTTTGAGTTCTTTTTGGAGGAGAGGCGAGTAGAGGTGTGTGACATAAGTTAGAGAGAGAAAGTTAAGGGATTAGAGATTTTCTTCAAGGATTGTAAGAGGAGAGGGAACGTGAGAGATTTTTTATTCGTTACACTTCTAAGAGAGAGTTGAGAGTGCTTGTAAAGAGAGAAAGACTTGGAGAGAACTTTGAGGAGTTTGCCTAGGAAGGATTGTGAGATAAGTTGTGTTTTTAATTTTTTTACTTTGTAAACTTATTTTTATTAATGAAGTCCGTGTTTTGTTGTATCATTCTCTTGAATTATGAGTAGTCTTCTTTATCCTTCTTCTACTTTGAGATATGATTTTATGAAGAATGATTTTGTTTTATATGGTTTTAAATGTCAGTAATTTCTGATGATTTGAACTCTGATCTTCATTTACTTTTTGATTTGACCAATTAAAATGTTAAAATGTGTTGAGAAACATATGTTACAAAAGGGCTATGATTTCTACAACATGGGGAGAATCACATTTGATTTCATGAGAGAGTATTTCATCCATGGAATTGGGTGCAAATAAATAGGAAAATATACTTTGTTGGATGCAGATTTGGAGAATTTAAGGTGAAAAATTCAAATT
Organism: Phalaenopsis hybrid cultivar; assembly: GCA_002079205.1. Lineage (NCBI taxonomy): Eukaryota > Viridiplantae > Streptophyta > Magnoliopsida > Asparagales > Orchidaceae > Phalaenopsis > Phalaenopsis hybrid cultivar. Next base: position 123,793 of record JXCR01147449.1, on the reverse strand, counting down.
CTTAATTTGGTCCAGTTGATTAAAAATTGATGCGAGATTTTTTGCCCTCAGGGAAGGGAGTAGTGGAAGCTCTGGAGTTGTAGCTAACATCCTCCCAGCCTAACCACAGAATTAAGGACCAAACACTGGATTAGTCAATGTTCTTTATACACTTGGAAGAGGGTAAAGAATATAATTGCTCATATTTGACACAAAACAATTTTTATATATGTTTTTAAATGATTTTAATTTCTTCACAAACCATATACTCATTGTAAAGGGGAATGATGCTTTCTTAAATTTAAACTTTTAGTCACAACATCTTAGATTTAATTTTCTTAAATTTACTTTTAAAAGTTTAGCATTTAGTTTAGTAAACTTTGTCTTTCAACTACATTTAATTTAGCATTCACTTGCCACTTAATATTCAAACTTTGCACTTTACTTTTTGTACTTTTAAAATAGTTCTTTACATTATAATTTTAGGAACTTATTTACAGGCTTTTCCAACTTCCCTATGGGATCGATGTCTAGAAATCCATTAAAGCCCTTTATTACTTGAGCGATGCATATACTTGCGTTATTATTAAATGGAATTTGACAGTTTAAAGGTTATTAAAAGGTAAAACTATTTTAATTGAAGTTATTTTGTTGAGATTAACTGCATATTTTGCTTTTGTATCTGCCGAGTGTATTTTGTAATATTGAAAAATATTTATAAAATTAACACACCAAATCCACCCGCATTAGAATTCATGTGATTATGAAGATAAGATCAATGTGAATTTTCCTGATGAGCAACTATTAACATTTACCGAATGACATATTTTGTAGTATGCTGATATAATAAACTTTAGATTTAGTGATATTATGCTCTATGGTCTTACATACCATCAATGGAAGAAATTCATCCATGATGTTAGCTATTACTTCTAGATCAACCCATACCTTATAGAAAATGTAAGGATCAGGTGATTAGGAGACGTGTACCCATGAAAGAAACCCTTGAAATTATTAAGAAATGTCATGATTCTGAATTTGGGGGACATTTTAGAGTTAATAAATATGCTTTTAAAATCTTGCAATCTGAATTTTATTAGCCTACTTTATTTAGAGATGTGAATAAGTATATTAAATTTTATGATAGATGTCAGAGAGTAAGCAATATTTCTAAGCATGATAAAATGCCCCTTAAATTTACATTGGAGATTGAAATTTTTTATGTTTTAGTTTTAAAATTTATGGGTCCCTTTGTACCATCATTAAAGAATTTATATATTTTGGCAGCCGTGAACTATGTCTCAAAATAGATTGAGACAACACACTTTCAAATTATGATGCTTAAAGTGTAACAAATTTCTTAAAAAAGAATATATTTAATAGATTTGGTATGTCAAGAGTGATTATTAGTGATGAAGGAGCCACTTTAGAAATAGAAAATTTGAGACATTAATTAGTAAGTATGGAATTAAACATAGAATTTCATGACTTATCATCCTCAAATGAGTGGTTTAGCAGAGGTATCTAGCAGAGAGATCAAAAGGTTGTTAAAAGAAACTATCAAATCTAATTGATAGGATTAGTCTTTGATATTAAATGATACATTGTGTTTATAGGACTGCTTATAAAACACTTATAGGAATGTCTCCATATAGGCTCATATTTAGCAAAACTTGTCACTTACTAGTAGAATTATAACATAAAGCTTATTGGGTTGTTAAAGAGTTCAATTACAATATGAATGATACTTGTGAGAAAATATTATTACAATTAAATGAAATCAATGAAATTAAACAAAAATCTTATGAAAATGCTAGAATTTATAAAAAGAAAATGAAAAAGTGACACGATTAAAATATTCTTAAGTAAGATTTTGAACTTGTACAAGAGGCTTTATTGTATAATACAATATCACTCTTAGGATCTTTAACATCAATTGTACTAAAGAGATAAACTTTTACTATAGTGAACTTGCTAAATACTTCTTCTAGGTTGGTGGAGTTGATGCATGATTGTGTAATAAAATGAACTTACAAATTAATGTGGAGGATTTGAAATGAGTAAGGGTTATGGTGTTCTTATTTGTTATTATTTATTGGATGTGGTATAATTCTCTTATGTGTTATATTATATTTAAGATAATTAATTTTCAACTTTTTGTTATATTATTTATATAGTGTATCATGGCACATAAAGCAATGTAAATGTACAACATGAACCCTTAAATAATTAAGGAGATGATTATCCATAAATAAAAGAAAATATAAATTTTTAAACATTAGAGATGACAATAATAATAATAATGCACAACTAATAAATCAAATTTAAATTTAAATTAGTAGAAGTTTGCATTGTGACTCATTCATCCATATGCAATGTCAAACAGATGTTCATTGATGAATTTATGTCATACATAACTTACCAAGGGCCAGTACACCTCACTTCATTGAAATAGAGAACAAATCATGCAACTTGTCCTTATAACCATCAAATACCTACAACATTAATTGAACCCTCCATTTATTTATAGAACTTTGCATTTTTTCATGCTCAAACTAAGCAAGGTTATTTAATGTACTCTTTGCATAAAACTAAATATTTTTTTACTAGAACGAAGTATTAGAAGTAACACTATGCTATTTTGCCTCTTTTTGACTTAGTGCTTGAGAACTTTAATTTATGGTGAGATTAGATTAATTTAATGCCATTATCATTATGTAATATAAAAGCAATACATATTCATTTTTTATAGTTTATTTTTCAACCCCTCAACACAAACTTTAATACCACAATGAAAAAGGAAATCTAAGGGATTGCTTGGTATCAAAATTTAAACAGGATTCAGATCATATTTAACGTAAATCTATCCAAATGTATAAAAAAGGAAATTAAATGTAATGCCATTAAATCCAATTTTCTTTCCCTTCCATTTATTTTTTGATGTAAATCCATATTTATTAAATCCAACTATTTTGTGTATTTTACTAATTTGACTTGTGAATAAATTCACGGCTATAAGAACTTGAAAAAAAATGCCAACCACATCTAACAATTTTAATTAGATTTAAACTCAACTAAACCAAACACTGTTATGGATTTAAAAATATATGTATTTGATAAAACTGAATTTATCAGATTTACTAAATCGTATTAAACGTAAATCTTGAGTACAGCCAGACACCTTCTAAGGTTCACTACCTCTTGGCCTCTTCTCACTTTTTAAACTAAAATATGCCTATATCATCTCCTTATGAATCCACACTCACTAGCTAAAAGTACCATTCTCTAGAAAATATCTAGGCCTTTAGTGATCCACAAAAGTTAGATTACCATGACACATTCAAGGTTTCACTATTTTTAAGAATTAATACTTTCTATATCCTACTAAATTTCTTTAAAAATGTAAAAACACTCATTCATTATCACCATCATTAGCCTATTATTCTATAATTTAATAACCTTGGTGAAACTTATAATGACCTAAACTAGAGAAGTTTTGTTCAAATAATGACAACATTAGAAGATTCAGTACGGAAGCCATTGGATGCTAACTTAAAACGTTAATCAAAAGATAATTTATATGAATATTGCTAATACATTGGCCAAAATTATCATAGATTGATTGGAGCTAGCGAAGAGGGTGCTAACGAACCTTTAACAATAGGTTTTAGTAATGATTTTGGAGAAGAGTTTGAAAGTTGGGGCATTGAAAGGAAATTACGAATGGCAAATTGAGTTGGATAATGAGGTGTCAAACATTTATTGAGATGGAATTATAATCAACACATGTAATAAATAATTATAAGATGAAGTCACTAATCATTATTTGATCGATGAGTACCATGATGCAAACTGTTTAGAAGACATTTAATGAAGATGACATTGAGGGATTATCAGTGAGGAATGCAATTAACCAAAAGAACCATTTGTTCGTATGAACTTATGAATCAAGGAAACTTAATAATCCTTACGAGGCAACATATAACAACTTTGAAGTAATAAATAAAAGCCTTGATTCAAAGAGAAAGTTAAATTAAATTGATAAGAAAAATCATTAGGGTATGATTTTACATTACGCGACCATGTCCTATAGTTTTATCGAGTTAATCCAATTAGTTGCTTTAAAAACTATTTGGCATGCATATATTTTAAAACAGATGGAAAAATAATTAGATGTAATAATTAAAAAAAATTGAGCAATCCAACTTCTTACATGAAAAGTACTAATAATATTAAAAATATTAATATAAAATAATAACTTTAATTAATGCATAAATTTTTTTTACAATTTGCTTAAAATCTCAGGCACCATTAAAATCTATAACTTAAGGTCATATCAATAATTTATAAAATGAGGATTGATAATTTGGCCTTATGAATTTGAGAAAATCATTCATTCCTATCATTAAAATTACTGAAGCCACATATGAGTCATATATCTATCATCAACATTCAACATCCCACAACATGAAGTTTTGGGGTGGAACCTCTTGACACGACTTTATTGACTCCACTTCATCAAACAAAATATCCACCTAATTTTCATGGTATCCATTTTTTAATTCCAATACTATATGTTTTGTTTGTTATTTATGGCTTTTAAAATCAATATTTACAATGTCTCTTATTGATGAAAGAAAACATGAGAGATTTCCTAATATGATGCAAAAATCTTGGGGGTTGTTTGGTTTCAAGCAAGATTTTAACTAAATTAGTATTTAATAAGTAAAAAAAATTCCAATTTTAATAAATACCATAAGGGTTAAAATTTAAGACTTATTTGGTATATATTAAATCTAAATAAATTCTAATAAACTACTTATTCCAATATTTAACAATTTATATGCTTATGGTATCTTTTCATATCTATTTGGTCCACACCCATCATAAGTAGACACACTAAAGCATAACTATTATAATTTAACAACATGAATATTAAGTATTACTAATTAACTTAGCCTATATACATATTGATTCATTTGATTAAACAATGAAAATCAAAATTAAGTTAATGAAAGGCTGTTATATTTACTATAAATTACTGTAATCAATTAAAAAAATAATAATCTAAATATATATCACATAATTCTTATGCATTGATATATATAATACTTAAAATTATGTATGTGTGTCTATGTACACACACACACACACACACACACACATACATAAAAAAAGTAATTTTTCTCTTTTAAAATAAGTGAGTGATATTTTTGTTTTTTTTTAAATATGAGTGTTATGCATATGAATATAAAAATATATTTTATAAATACATAAATACATAAACATTATGTGGGTTGCATGGAAATGTAAAAAAGTAATGCTATTATATTTTTTAGGAAGATTTACAAACATGCTACTCAATTCCTAATGTTTAAATGCATACCAACTTAGCTTGCATGAAAATGTATACTTCACATTTTAAAAATGAAAATGATGTTACTCTTGTGTGATATGAAATATTTGGGTGATATAAGTATAAAAAGCAAAGTATGTATATGTTAGATATGCAAATATATAAGAAGTAGGCAATATGTATGTAAATGCCCAATATTTAATTTGCCTGCCCTAATACCCAAAACTATTTGATTGTAAGAGGTTTTAATTTAAGTAGGATAAAGTAAATCTTGTAAATTTGGATTTATCGAATTTTGATGTGGTTAGATTTTGAAAACTGTTTGATATTTTAATAAATAAAGTCTGATAAATACTAAAAAATTGTTTGACACTTTAGAATGATTTAACTTAATTTATCAGAATTTATTAAATATCTAAAGATAAAGATTAAACTAAAAAAATACAAATGACTCTCCAAAACTTCAAAGTGTATAAAAAAGGGAATTTACATTAATTAATACTTAGTTATAGAAATTAATAATTAATAAATTTTTGTGTAAACCATTTACATATCAAGTAAAAATTTAGTATTAGTTAATTATTAAATATATAAATATAGAATTATTNAATCAATAATAAGTATAGAAATTCTGTTGTGGAAGTATGTTAAATGTGTTGTGCCAAATAGGAGCAATAATAGTCTTTACCCTTAGTAGAGATGCTATAAAGAACATTGGTTAATATATAGTTTGAATAATCTTGAAGACCGGTTAGGTAGGGAAGATACTAGCTCTCACTCTAGAGTTCTCTCTTCTCCCTCCACCCGAGGGCTAACATCTCGCATCAAAATCTAAAACTATAAATCAAATTTAGGGCTTTATACTATCACTCTAAAGTCCTCTAATTCTACACTCTTGAAAAGTTTATTTCCCTATTTATTTGCACTCAAACCCATGAACTATATTGTCATTCATGAAATCAATATGTGATTCAATCCATTCGTTGACTGAGATAATACCATCTTGGATCTTACATATACTATATGAACTATATTGTTCTCACAACATGTATTAATATTTTAATTGACCAAATCAAGAAGTAAATGATGTACAAGGTTTCAAATCATCACAACTTCTTCCAATATTGAAGTTTAATACTTCACACAACTTTATATAAATACTTAATTACTTATCATTTTAAGGAAAAAGATAAAAAAACTACTCAGAATTCATGAAAAAAAACACAACTACACATGAGTTTAAAAGTAGAAATCATGCACATAAAGAAGAAATCTAAATTCAAATCAAATGTAGTCACAAAGATAAACACTTATCTCAAATCCTCTCCACCAAATGCCTTGAAGTTCCTTTGAATTCTCTTCCTTCACTCACAATACAAACTATAACTTATAATAAAATAAAAGTGGCCGGTGGCGGCGGTGACGATTACTAAAATGAATGGTGACTATGGATGTCTAATGGTTGGCCTCTCTTCTTTGATGATCCAAGTCTTTTTTTATGAAAATCCAAAAGGTGTCTTAGTGTCTTTTCAAAATGTGTCTCCATTCAATGAAACTTCTAGAAGTTTCTCTTTTCAAAAGCCAATTGAATGAATTTTCGTGTCCATGGACTATTTCCCACATTTTTACCAAGGGTTGCTTTAAACACCTCTTCAAAATTGGTTTAAATTCAATAAATCATCGAATAACTACTTCTAGCGCTTAGACGCAGCTCTCTCTGAATAATTGACGCGTAGGCCCCAGTCCTGGGGGCTTAGACACCCCAGTCCATTTTTGCACCTTCATCATTTTTGCTCCAAATTTGACCATTTTTCACTCCTTTGAGCATTTTTCATCCATTTGATTGTACCTGAAAGAAAAATACACAAAAACCTTTCATTAAAGTGTAATACCTCAAAGATAGGTATAAAAATGTGTATAAAATACTATATATTTTAGGTGTAATAATAAGGAAAAAGATATTTTATTTATATTGCATTCATCTTGCAAATAACTAGTTAAATTAGTTATTTGCTTAGTTTATTTTCAATTATAAAAAATTACAAAAAGAATCGAACTTTCATTCCTATTATAACATTTAGAGTTTAAGTAAGAATATTTTGCTAAGTAAAATTTTGTTATCTAATTTCTCATGTTTTATAAAGTGCATATTGTAGTTATCCTTATGGGTTTGATATTCAGAGCTTAATCAAAAAGTCCTATTTTACTTGATGATGATGCTTATACTTGCATAATATCTCATATTTAAATATTATATTTGTATTCTTATTTACTTCAAAGCTAAGAATTTACCTAGCTTTTTCTTGGGAACAAGTTTTTGGCTTTTTTGTAATGTAACAATTATAATTAAGTAAATTAAGAATATAATCACATACATCACATTAGTATATATAACCGAACAATTGACATCAAGTTTTTAACGCCATTGCCAAGTAAGAATTATAATTAAGTAAATTAAGAATATGATCGCATACATCGCATTAACATCTATAAAGAGAATTGGGATCACTTGGCGCTCATTTTTTTGTCCCTCGGGCACCCATACCATAATAGGCAAACATAAGGACTGGAGTCTAGGCACCAGAAACTGTCTGGGTAGTTTTCAGTAGTTTAAATCCATGATTTGGGAAGTTATTTATCCCGATAAAAGAGCTCTTTGAGAGAGAAGGAGTCTCTTGGTGAAGAAGATGTAGTGTTTTATGTAGGAAGGAATAGGATAGGTTTCCTTAAGCATTTGGTGAGGGATTTGAGTTGTATTATAAAAAGAGTGTTCAGGCAAGCAGTAAAGGTTTATGATATCCTTGGAGGAGCATTCTCAGAGCTTTGTAAGGAGAGAAAAAGCTAAGTATTGTCTACTTTCTCTTATTGTATTTCTGTAAAAATAATTATTAGTGGAATTTCTTATTGTAAATAATGCTTTGTAGTGTGTTCTTCATGTGTTTTGAGTAGATCTATTTTACTTTTCCTTATAATGGTTGAGTAGGTTGTATAAAATTGTAAAGTGTTTCTAAAATTGGTATTTAAACTTCAATGTGATGAGTAACCTTTTGAATTTCATTTATTTTTCATTCTAGCTAAGTGAATTATTAAAATGTGTTGTGATCTATTATGAATCAGGAGAGCTATGGTAGAAAAACTAGGTTATTCACATTGATCTATAGGGCAAGGTGCAAGTATTTTATAGGGAGATGTAAATATTAGGGATATTGTCTTTGATGGATTCAAGTTGGGGTTTAAGGAAGTAAAACCAATTTAACCAAACTTCTTTATGCACTTGGGAGAGAGTTGATCCTATTTGTCACTAGACACATTAACAATTGACACTTTACATTTTCTACCCTGTGATTTTAACCATTGCAAGGGAATGCAGCTTTATAACTTGATAATCACCAAAAAAAACTAGGGTAAGTAAGATTTTTGTAGGAGTTAACCTTTAAACTAGATTGTAATTCAGTAGGAATAACTTACAGAACCTTTACCTATCTTTAATTCTAGATTAAGAAATAAACCTAGTAAACTAGAACTTCTCTTAAGTTTAATTCCCTCATCCACGTGGGATTGATATTCTGGACTCAAAATCTGATATTACTGATATGACACGTACACTTGCATGAGAACCTTGCACTTAACAGCGTATCAAGTGTTTGGCGTCAAGGAATAACGGTGTAGTTAACTTAGGAGAAATTTTGTTGAATCAGTTAGACCTAGACTAAAAAATATGTATTGTTGGTCTTTATGTGTAATTTCTTATTTGTTTGAAAAAAAAATTCTAAAAATATTTTTGTGTTTTTGTTTAGTATGTTTTTATGAAACCTACTAGTTGAGCCTTTAGTCAATGAATGTGTAGTTCAGGATTCATAAGATTTTAAATCTATGATTCAAAACTAGAGATAAGTATTAGGAGGATTATAAAATTGAAAAGACTTCACGAACTTATAGAAGAAATGATAAACAATCAACAAATCAATTTAGATACCCAAAAATCGATTAATGATCATCATAATGTACATAGACCATTATGGATTATGCTAATCCTATGGTAGACGAAATTTACTTAAATATTCAAACCCTTACCTCAGAAGCTAACACATTTGAACTTAAGCTTGTTATCATCCAAATGATGCAGAACTGTCATTTTGGGGGAACCCCATTTGAGGATCCAAATTTACACTTAATAAGTTTCTTAAAACTTTATGCTACATTTCATTATAATGGAGTATCAAATGATATTTTTAGGCTTAGGTTTTTTCTCTTTTTCTTGAGGAATAAGACTAAAATGTGGTTGAACTCATTAGCACCTAGATGGATTAGGTCGTAGGGTAAATTAGGCTAAAAATTCCTAGCCAAGTATTCTTGTCTTCAAAAACAGTTAAAATGCGGAATGATATTACTTCATTTTGCCAACAAGAAGGTGAGTTAATGTATGAGGCTTGAGAATGATTTACGGGGCTTCTTAGTAAGTGCCCACACCATGCATTGTCTAATTGACTGATTATCCAGCTCTTTGTAATGGTTTAGTAGGATCCCTTATATCTATTAATGATGTGGTCTGTCAATGTTATTTGATGAGGCTTATTCTCTGATTTAGGAGATGACCGCTAACAATTTCCAATGGCCTTCTGAGAGATTAAATCCTAGGTAGGTAGCTATTGTACATGACACATATGTGCTTTCTACTCTAACTTCTCAGTAGTAGTCAGATCTAGGAATTTTGACCAATTTGGAATGAATCAACCTCAAGTACCTCCAGTAATAGAGGAAATTTTTTTTAACATTTGGTTGATGCTAAAAGTTCAATACTTGAGACCCTAAATGCAATTATCAATATACCTAAAAACCCTTATTCTAATTTCTGTAACTCATGTTGGAAGAACCATCCTAACTTTAACTAGAGCAACAACTTTGGTGGGAGAAACCAATATGAGGAAAAAACCAAGCAAATCCTTTAGGAAATTGGAATAACCAAGGTCGAACCAACTATAGACCCTATTATCCTCCACGATTTAACTCTAACCCAAATTTCAAGGAGAAGAAGTTGTCTTGGAAGAAATTTGTTTTCAGATGATGAATCAACTACAAAATCAAGGTGCAACAATTAGGAACATAGAAAACTAGTTGGAATAGATTGCTAATTCACTTAGTAATAGACCCCAAGAAATTCTTTCTAACAACTCTGAGATGAATCCTAAGGAGAAAACTGGTGAGCATGATAAAGCTGTTAAGTTAAGGAGTGATAGAGAATTGCAGGATGTAGTTTGGAAAGATGTTGAAATTGAAAAGGAGATTGTAAAACCTAAAAAAGATATGGAAGATATTTTTAAAGACTTAGAAAAACAGTGTCACCAACTAAGATTAATTTAGAAAACCCACCACCTCCATTTCCTCAAAAACTTCAGAAACAAAAATTGGATCAACAATTTTCTAGGCTTTTGGAAGCATTTAAGAAGCTAACTATTAATATTCTTTTTTTCGAGGCTCTCTGAAGCTAATGCCCAGTTATGTAAAGTTCATGAAAGACATTCTTAATAGGAAGAGGAAGTTTGAAAATTATGAGACAATAGCACTCAGTGAGGAGTGCAGTGTCATCATTTAGAAGAAGCTTTCTCATAAGCTTAAGGATATGGGAGCTTTGCTATCCCTTGTGCAATAGAAGATGAATTTTATGAAAAAACATTATATGATCTTGGAGCTAGTATAAACCTTATTCCTCTGTCTATTTTCAAAATGTTAGAATTAGGAGAGGTGTCTCATACTACTGTGACCCTTCAATTAGTTGATCGATATCAATCACTAATCCAAGGGGGGTGATAGAAGAGGTTCTCGTAAAGGTGGAAAAAATTATCTTTTATGTTGATTTCATTATTTTAGATATGGAGAAATATAAAGAAATTCTCATAATATTAGGCAGACCTTTCCTAGCCACTAGATGAGCCAAGGTGTGCAAAAAGGTGAACTAACTATGAGGGTAAATGATCAAGATGTTACATTTAATGTATTCAAATCTGAAGCATCCTTCTGAAAGAAATGAAGACACATGTTTTTTTTAATGGATTTAATTAATTATTTGTGTAGTAGCCATTTTTGAGAGAATTGTACAGAAAAAATAGTAGAGCCATAATTGAATGAAGAAAAATCTTTAGAATCTATTCTATTGGTAGAGAGAATTAAACAATTATTCGGGAGAGGTTTGAAATTCTAGATTTAACAGAAAATAGTAAAACTCTTATTCCTTCTATTGAGGAAGCCACTGAACTTGAGATGAAGGTGCTTCCCAAATATCTAAAATATGCTGACTAGGGGAAGTCATCTACATTGTCAGTTAATATATCCTTAGATTTGACTCATTTGCGAGATGAGACATTAATGGCTATTCTAAGAAATTATAAGAAAGCTATAGAATGGACCTTAATAGATATAAAGAAGATTAGTACCACTTTATGTATGCATATGATTCTGATGGAAAATAATCATAAAATTAGGACATATCCTCAAAGGAGATTAAACCTAACTATTGAAGAAGTTGTTAAAAAGAAACTATTAAAATGATTGATCAGGTATTATCTATCCTATATTAAATATTGTATGGGTTAGTCATATTCACTGTGTTCCTAAGAAAGGAGAGTGAGAGTGTCTGTAAATGGACATAATGAATTAATTTCAACTAGAGATGCCACTGGGTGTCGTATATGTATAGATTATAGGAAATTAAATTATGTCACTAGGAAAGATCAGTTTACTTTATCTTTTCTGGATCAGATGTTGGATAAGGCTAGCTGGTCATTCATATTTTTTTTCTTTTTAGACAGATATATTGGGTATCATCAAATACCTGTTTCTCCTGAGGACCAAGATAAGACAAAATTCATAAGTTCTTATGAGACCTTTTCTTTTTGAAGAATGTCATTTGAGCTTTGTAACACACCTACTACGTTTTTGTGGTGTATAATTTATATTTTTTGGGACCTATCTAAGAAGGGAATAAAAGTTTTTATGGATGATTTTTCAATGTTTTGCCCTTCATTTAACTCTTGTTTGAATCATTTAACGAAGGTGTTGAAATGCTGTGAAGAGACTAACCTTGTTCTCAATTGGGAAAAGTGTCAATTCATGGTGTCTGAAGTTATTGCATTAGGACATAAAATATCTAAAAGAGGCACGGAAGTGGACCCAATAAAAGTTCAAGTTATTGAAAAACTACCTTCACCTACTACTGTGAGAGGGGTTAGAAGTTTTTTGGCTCATGTTGGATCTATAAGCGATATATTAAGGATTTTTCTAAAATCACCTAATCTTTATGCCATCCCTTATAAAAGGACACTCCATTTAAATTTGACTATGAATGACTAAATGCCTTTAATACTTTAAAAGAGAAGTTAGCTACTGTTTTTATTATTGTTTCACCTGATTGAGGGAAACCATTTGAGTTAATATGTCAAGTAAATGACTATGCTATTGTGGCAATGTTAGGACAACAACACAATAAGATGTTTAGAGCTATCTATTATACCAATAAAATTTTGAATGAAGCTCAAACTAATTATCTAACTACTAAGAAGTAGCTATTGACTATAATATATGTTTTTGATAAATTTAGGTTCTCTTTGATTGGAAATAAATGTATTATTTATACTGACCATTCTACTATTAGATATCTGATGTCAAAAAAGAATATCAAACTGAGACTAATTAGATGAGTCCTTTTGATACAAGAATTTGATATCAAAGTGGTGTATAGAAAGGGTACTGAGAATCAAGTAGCAGGCCGTTTATTAAAACTAGATCAGGGGAATTCATGTGATTATAAAGATGAGATCAATGTGAATTTTCCTGATGAGCAAATGTTTGCCATTACTAAATGGCATATTCCGTATTATGATGACATAATAAATTTTATATTTAGTGATATTATGCTCTATGGTCTTACATGGCATCATCCATGATGTCAGATATTACTTCTGGGACAACCCATACATTTATAAAAAATGTAAGGATCGGGCGATTAGGAGATGTGTACTCATAGAAGAAAACATTGAAATTATTAAGAAATGCCATGATTCTAAATTTGGGGGACATTTTATAGTTAATAAAACTGCTTTTAAGCTCTTGCAATATGAATTTATTAGCCTACTTTTTTTAGAGATGTGAAAAAATATATTAAATCTTGTGATAGATGTCAGACAGTGGACAATATTTCTAAACATGATAAAATGCTCCTTAAATTTACTTTGGAGATTGAAATTTTTTATGTTTGGTTTTTAGACTTTATGGGTCCCTTTGTACCATTGTTAGAGAATTTATTTATTTTGATAGTTGTGAACTATGTCTCAAAATTGATTGAGGCAGCGCACTTTCAAATTATAATGCTCAAAGTGTAGCAAATTTCTTAAAAAAGAATATCTTTAGTATATTTGATATGCCTAGAGTGATCATTAGTGATGGAGGAGCCATTTTAGGAATAGAAAAATTGAGACATTAGTTAGTAATTATGAAATTAAACATAGAATTGTCATGGCTTATCATCCTTAATTAAGCAGTTTAATAGAGGTATCTAGCAGAGAGATCAAAAGGATGTTAAAAGAAGTTGTTAAATATAATTGAAAGGATTAGTCTTTATGATTAAATTATGTATTATGTGCCTATAGGACTGCTTCTAAAACATCTATATGAATGTCTCTATATAGGCTCATATTTAGCAAAGCTTGTCACTTACTAGTAGAAATAGAACATAAAGCATATTGGGTTGTTAAAAAGTTCAATAATAATATGAAAGATACTAGTGAGAAAAGATTATTACAGTTAAATGAGCTCAATGAAATTAAATAAGAATTTTATGAAAATGCTAGAATTTATTAAAAAAAATGAAAAAGTGGCACAATTAAAGGTTTTTTAGGTAAGATTTTGAACCTGAACAAGAGGTTGTACTGTATAATACCCTACCACTTTTAGGATCTTTAATATCAATTGTAACAAAAAAATAAACTTTTACTACAATAAACTTGCTAAATACTTCTTCTAGGTTGGTGGAGTTGATGCATGATTGTGTAATAAAATGAACTTACAAAATAATTGAGAAGGATTTAAAATGAGTAATGGCTATGATGTTCTTATTTATTATTAATGATTGGTTGTGCTTTAATTCTTTTATGTGTTATATTATATTTAAGATAATTAATGTTCAACTTTTTGCTATGTTATTTATATAGTGTATCATGGCACGTAAAGCAATGTAAAGGTACAACATGAACCCTTAAATGATTAAGGGGATGATTATCCATAAATAAAAGCAAATCTAAATTTAAAAACATTTGATATGACAATAATAATAGTGCTCAACTAATAAACCAAATTTACATTTAAATTAGTGGAAGTTTGCATTGTGACTCCTTCATCCATATACAATGTCAAATAGATGTTCATTGATGGATTTATGTTATACATAACTTACCAAGGGCCGGTACACCTCACTTCACTTAAATAGAGAACAAATCATGCAACCTGTCCTTATAACCATCAACTACCTACTACATTAATTGAACCCTCCATTTATTTATAGAAGTTTGTGTTTTTTCATGCTCAAACTAATCAACATTATTTAATGTACTCCTTACATAAGAATAAATATTTTTTTACAAGAACAAAGTATTAGAAGTAACACTATGCTCTTTTGCCTCTTTTTGACTTAGTGCTTGAGAACCGTAAATTATGGCTAGATTAAATTAATTTAATGCCATTATCATTACGTAATATAAAAGCAATACATATTCATTTTTATAGTTTATTTTTCAACCCCTCATCACAAACATCAATACCATAATGAAATAGGAAATCTAAGGGATTGCTTGCTAGCATAATTTAAACAAGATTCATGTTATATTTAACGTAAATCTAGCCAAATGTATAAAAAAAGAAATTAAATGTAATGCCTCGTTAATTCATTTTTCTTTCCCTTCCATTTATTTTTTGATGTAAATTCAGATTTATTAAATCCAACTATTTTGTGTAGGGAAGAAATTCATGGCTATAAGAACTTGAAAAAAAATGCCAACCATATCTAACAATTTTAATTAGATTTAACCTCAACTGAACCAAACACTATTATGGATTTAAAATTATATGTATTTGATAAAATTGAATTTATCGGATTTACTACATCGTATTAAACGTAAATCTTGAGTGCAGCCAAACACCTCTTAAGGTTCACTACCTCTTGGCCTCTTATCACTTTTTAAACTCTAATATGACTATATCATATCCTTACAAATCCCCACTCTCTAGCTAAAAGTACCATACTCTAGAAAATATCTAGGCCTTTAGTGATCCACAAAAGTTAGATTACCATGATACATTCTAGGTTTCACTATTTTTAAGAATTAATAGCTTGTACATCCTACTAAATTTCCTTAAAAATATAAAAACCCACATCCATTATCACCAGCATTAGCCTATTGATCTATAATTTAATAACCTTGGTGAAACTTATAAAGACCTAAACTAGAAAAGCTTTGTTCAACTATTTACAACATTAGAAGATTCAGTATTGGAGCAATTGGATGCTAACTTAGGACGTTAATCAAAAGATAATTCATATGAATATTGCTAATACATTGGCCAAAAATATCATAGATTGATTGGAGCTAGCAAAGAGGGTTCTAACAAACCTTTAACAATAGGTTTTAGTAATAATTTTGGAGAAGAGGTTGAAAGTTGGGGCATTGAAAGGAAATTACCAATGGCAAATTGAGTTCGATAATGAGGTGTCAACCGTTTTTTGAGATGGGATTATAGTCAACACATGTATGAAATAATTATAAATGAAGCCACTAATCATTATTTGATTGATGAGTACCATGATGCAAACTGATTAGAAGACATTTAATGAAGATGACATTGAGAGATTATTTGTGAGGAATGCAATTAACCAAAAGAGTCATTTGTCTGTACGAACTTCTAAATCACAGAAACTTACAGAGGAGAATTTCAAATGAATAATCCTTACGAGGCAACATATAACAACTTTGAAGTAATAACTAAAAGCCTTGACTCAAAGTGAAGGTTAAATTAAATTGATAAGAAAAATCATTAGGTTATCATGCATATGTTTTGAAATAGGTGGAAAAATAATTAGATGTAATAATTAAAAAAAATTTGAGCAATACAAATTCTTACATTAAAAGTACTAATAATATTAAAAATATTAATATAAAATAATAATTTTAATTAATGCATAATTTTTTTTTCAATTTACTTAAAATCTTAGGCACCATTAAAATCTATAACTTAAGGCCATATCAATAATTTAGAAAATGAGGTTTGATGATTTGGCCTTATGAATTTGAGAAAATCATTCATTCCTACCATTAAAATTACTGAAGTCACATATGAGTCATATATCTATAATCAAAATTCAACATCCCACAACATGAAGTTTTGGGGTGGAACCTCTTGACACGGCTTTATTGACTCCACTTCATAAAACAAAATCTCCACCTATTTTTCATGGTATCCATTTTTTAATTCCAATACTTGTTATTTATGGCTTTTAAACTGATATTCACAATGTCTCTTATTAATGAAAGAAAACATGAGAGATTTCCTTATATGATGTAAAAATCTTGGGGGTTGTTTTGTTTCAAGCAAGATTTTAACTAAATTAGGATTTAATATGTAAAAAAAAATCCAAATTTAATAAATACCATAAGGGAAAAAAATTCAAATTTAATAAATACCATAAGGGTTAAATTTTAAGAATTATTTGGTATATATTAAATCTAAATAAATTCTAATAAACTACTTATTCCAATATTTAACAATTTATATGCTTATGGTATCTTTTCATATCTATTTGGCCCACAGCCATCTTAAGTAGACACATTAAAGCATAACTAGTATAATTTAACAACATGAATATTAAATATTACTAATTAACTTAACCTATATACATTCTGATTCATTTGATTAATTAATGACAATCAAAATTAAGTTAATGAAAGGCTGTTATATTTACTACAAATTACTGCAATAAATTAAAAAAAATAATAATCTAAATATATATCACATAATTCTTATGCATTGATATATATAATACTTAAAATTATGTGTGTGTCTTAAAATTATGTGTGTGTGTATATGTGTGTGTGTGTGTGTACAGACATACATACATACATAAAAAAAGTAATTTTTCACTTTTAAAATAAGTGAGTGATATTTTTGTTTTTTTTTAAATTTGAGTGTTATGCATATGATTATAAAAATATATTTTATAAATATATGTAAATACATAAAAATATGTGGCTTGCATGGAAATGTCGTAAATAGTAATGCTATTATATTTTTTTAGGAAGATTTACAAACATGCTACTCAATTCCTAATGTTTAAACTTCAAATTTTTAAATGCATACCAACTTAGCTTGCATGAAAATGTATATTTCACATTTTAAAAATGAAAATAACGTTACTCTTGTGTGATATGAAATATTTGGGTGATATAAGTATAAAAAGCAAAGTATATATGTTAGATATGCAAATATATAAGAAGTAGGTAATATGCATGTAAATGCCCAATATTTAATTTTTCTGACCGCTCCTGCCCTAATACCCAAAACTNATATATATATATATATATATATATATATATATATATATATATATATATATATATATATACATACATATATTGTCTAAACTTCAAATTTTTAAATGCATGCCAACTTAGCTTGCATGAAAATGTATATTTCACATTTTAAAAGTGAAAATAACATTACTCTTGTGTGATATGAAATATTTGGGTGATATAAGTATAAAAAGCAAAGTATATATGTTAGATATGAAAATATATAAGAAGCAGGTCATATGTATGTAAATGCCCAATATTTAATTTATCTGACCGCTCCAGCCCTAATACCCAAAACCATTTGATTGTAAGTAGGTTTTAATTTAAATAGGATAAAGTAAATCTTGTAAATTTGGATTTATCAAATTTTTAGGTGGTTAGATTTTGAAAACTGTTTGATATGTTAATAAATNCATTTGATTGTAAGTAGGTTTTAATTTAAATAGGATAAAGTAAATCTTGTAAATTTGGATTTATCAAATTTTGAGGTGGTTAGATTTTGAAAACTATTTGATATGTTAATAAAAAAAGTCTGATAAATCCTGAAAAATTATTTGACACTTTAGAATAATTTAATTTAATTTATCAGAATTTATTAAACATCCAAAGATAAAGATTAAACTAAAAAAATACAAATGACTCTCCAAAACTTCAGTGTAAAAAAAAGGACATTTGCATTAATTAATATTTAGTTATGTAAATTAATAATTAATAAATTTTTGCGTAAACCATTTACATATCAAGTAAAAATTTAGTATTAGTNTTATCAGAATTTATTAAACATCCAAAGATAAAGATTAAACTAAAAAAATACAAATGACTCTCCAAAACTTCAAAGTGTATAAAAGAGGACATTTACATTAATTAATACTTAGTTGTATAAATTAATAATTAATAAATTTTTGTGTAAACCATTTACATATCAAGTAAAAAATTAGTATTAGTTAATTATTAATTATATAAATTTAGAATTATTTAGAATTTTATTAAATAATTTAAATGTTAAAATTAATTTTTAATTAATTAATTAATTATTAAAATAACTTGTAAACTAATTTAATTATAATAAATTTGGTAATATATAAATTAATTATCAGTTATTAATCAATTAAATTACTAAAATGAAGTTAAATAATAATAATAACATCTTTGTTCAAAACCCTAAGTTTATGTCCCGGTTTCGCCCACAACCACCGCCTTCGTGAAACCTTCGCGAAACAGTTGCTAGAGCGAAATGACAGGATCGCGGCTTACAGAGACCACCGAAACTCCAATCTTTCTCATCTTGTCTTTCCGCTCGTACCAGAAATCATAGAGGAAGGTAAGCCTGTTGGCGCCATTCTCTCTTGGCTTGTCCCGGGTTTACTAAATCCGCCGATTCACAGGATTTAGTAAATCTCGGATTTATCGCGTATCGTCGTCATTTTGGGATTTACGGGAGCTCAGGATTTACGGAGGCATTTTTTGCNAATTATTTAAATTTATAATTATTAAGAATTTTATTAAATAATTTAAATGTTAAAATAAAATTTTTAGTTAATTCATTAATTTTCAAAATTACATGTAAACTAATTTAATTATAATAAATTTGATAATATATAAATTAATTATCAGTTATTAATCAATTAAATTAATAAAATGAATTTAAATAATAATAATAATAATAAATTAAAATCACATGCTTATCTCCCTCCTCCCCTCGCTGCCCGAAACACTCACGTGATTTTTAATTTGAGATGTCCAAAACCCTAATTTTCGTCACCCCTCTCCTGGTTTCGCCCAAAACGACCGCCTTCGTGAACGAAGCTAGGAAGGAAAAGACGGGATCGCGGCTTACAGAGACTACCGAAACTCCAATCTTCCTCATCCTGTCTCTCAGCTCGTACCAGAAATCATTGAGGAAGGTGAGCCTATTCGCGCCATTTTCTCTCTTGGCTCGTCCCAGGCTTACTAAATCCGCCGATTCACATGATTTTTTAAATTCCGGATTTATTGCGTATCGTCGCCATTTTGGGATTTACGGGAGCTCAGGATTTACGTAGGTATTTTTTTTCGTCTGGCAGGATTTAGCTTAAATCATGCTTAAAACCGGCTACCAAACTGCCCCGAAGCATTGACAGCATCGGTGGCGTGTCAAGGTGAAGACTGGTGCCCGTTGGGGGCAGGCATTGACGGGACCAACAGCTTTTGAGGAGAGCATGCGTTTGTAATTAGAGCTCGCTGGAAGCAGGCATCGACGGTACCTGCGGCGTGTGAGGAGAAGAGTTCTTGAAGTTTGCTCACAGGTGAAAGTGGCGCCGCGGATTTAGATTAAATCAATCAAAAGCCCGGTTTTAGTAATTANATCGGCGGCGTGTCAAGGTGAAGACTGGTGCTCGTTGGGGGCAGGCATTGACGGGACCGACAGCTTTTGAGGAGAGCATGCGTTTGTAATTAAAGCTCGGTGGAAGCAGGCATCGACAGTACCTGCGGCGTGTGAAGAGAATAGTTCTTGAAGTTTGCTCACTGGTGAAAGTGCGCCGCGGATCTATCAAAAGCCCGGTTTTAGTAATTCTGGGATTTGAGGTACAACGAGGGAGAAACCGGATTTATTTATAATTCTGTAGGATTTAAGTCTGCGATTTTTATTGTTTGGCTGGATTAAATTTAGATCTTGCTTAATCCAGCTACCAAACAGTGTTTGCTATATGAGACGAATCGAAGCGAAAATTTTGCTGAAAGTTATAAAGTTACGGCATTGTACTTTTCTGCCATCATTTGTACAAGGGAAAAGTAAAATTTATGGTAACTTCAAATCATTCAACAAAATATTCGATTGATTACATGTAGCTTCACTTGAAATTTTTAATGAACTTTCAAGAAAATTTTTAATGAATGTGAACTATAGCTAAAACAAGGGAATTCAGGATCATTAGATTACATACATCNATTTGTACAAGGGAAAAGTAAAATTTATGGTAACTTCAAATCATTCAACAAAATATTCGATTGATTACATGTCGCTTCACTTGAAAATTTTTAATGAACTTTCAAGAAATTTTTTAATGAATGTGAACGATAGCTAGAACAAGGGAATTCAGGATCATTAGATTACATACAAGATTAGTAGCACACCTTAAATAAATAATGAATCAATTTTTGATGTAAAAATAACACTGTGGGAGCTGTATTTTCCAAACAATAACTGCTGTTGTGATAACAACTTTCAACAAATTTTTCAACAAGCACATTTTTGAGAAAGGGTGTGATTTTACCAGAGGTGTGTTAGAATTCAAGGAAATAAAACAATTATAGATATAAATCATATCTATATTTAAATGCAATAATATTGAATCAAATACTAAGTATTTAGCAGATAATGCTGACATCTAAATAATCTTTGATCAAACAACACTTAATAGGGAAAAAGGAGCTTTGCCGACTTCAGTAAAGGCTTAAAAAATATAGCNTTAGTAGCACACCTTAAATAAATAATGAATCAATTTTTGATGTAAAAATAACACTGTGGGAGCTGTATTTTCAAAACAATAGCTGCTGTTGTGATAAAAACTTTCAACAAATTTTTCAACAAGCACATTTTTGTGAAAGGGTGTGATTTTACCAGAGGTGCGTTAGAATTCAAGGAAATAAAACAACTATAGATATAAATCATATCTATATTTAAATGCAATAATATTGAATCAAATTCTAAGCATTTAGCAGATAATACTGACATCTAAATAATCTTTGATCAAACAGCACTTAATAGGAAAAAAGGAGCTTTGCCGACTTCAGTGAAGGCTATAGTCTGTGAAAAGACTGCGTTTTCAAGATGCAGCACGATGACGTCATATGGGATGTCATTAGACACCACCACTGCAGCTTTATGGCCAAGTACTAATCATCATTTTTTGTACTTGATGATTTTAACTTGAGCTTATATCTATGAAATCTCTTGTATGTCATGCTAAAGTTTGGTTCTTGGTGCAGGATAACTACTGGAAATTTCTGTCGGAATCCATATAATGTCACTGGAATTTGCAATCGGAGCTCATGCCCTCTTGCAAATAGTCGTTATGCAACAATTCGTGATCATGATGGTATTGATTGTTTTCACTTTAGTCGATTATAAAGCCTAATTTTATGTTTTTTAATGTGTGCTCTCTCTAGAACTATGGGTGATCAAATAATTAAAAGGTGTGATTCTTGGGTCTATGTTCAAAGTGATGGTGATATAGATGGGGATGTTAGTAGTAGAATTCTAGCTGGTTGGTTGTAATGTAGGAATGTATCGAGCCTATTTTCTAATAGAAAAGTACTGCCTGAACTTGAAGGAAAATTTTATAAGATGGTGGTGACACCTGCAATGATTTATGAAGCAGAATGTTGGCCTTTAAAAGAGAAGCTTAAAATTGAGTTAAGTGTTGTTGAGATGAAAATGCTTAGGTGGATGAATGGCTAAGCGCTTATTGACAAAATGCACAATCAATGTATCCGTCAAAGTTTTGGTGTAGCTCTAGTGACAGACAAGATTAGAGAGAGTCATCTTAGATGATTTGGTCACATTAAACGTCGACCATCTGATAATCTGATTAGTAGAGTAGATATTTTTGATTTGACTTATGGTAGGAATGGAAGTTGTAGACCTAAAAAGATTTGGGCATATTATATAAAAACTGATCTTAATTTATTAGAATTAAATGAAAATAGACACTCAATAGGACAATGGAGAAAAAAGATTCATGTAGCCGACCCCACTTAGTGGGATAAAGGCTTGTCGTTGTTGTTGTACTCTCTTTGGAACTTTACTACTTTTCTTGCAAGCAATTATGTACTCTTTGGTTTCATGAATGAATTTCTATTTATGTTTACTGCAGGTTATTAGAATTCTACCATCGAGTTATAAGTAGAGTAAATAGCTCTTCATTGGTTGACCCCTAGATTATGGTCAATGCATTTGCGTTAAGCATTAATGCAACTTTTTATCACTATGATATGACTAGTTCTAAGGGCTCATGGTTGAATGTTTACCAGTGTGTATTTTTTTGTTTTCTTGTTAGAGTTGAAGTACATAGGTTTGTTACTAGGTTTCATTTTTGCATCAGCCATAACAATTCATTAGCTCATTCTAGCATGTTACCTAGTTTTTTTATTTTTTTTTTATGAGAACATGATGATCTTCAAACATAAATTGAATATTAGATCCTTAATTTTGGATAAATGTTAATGTCTTGAAGATGTTTTCATAAGAATAAACAATGTAATAGAGTATGGTTTTTCTGTTTTTCCGTTCTTTTAGAAACATGGTTCTTTTTGAGAGTTGGGTCATCAATGCAGTGTTTTGAGATGTGACAAAGGAATTGTATATGGATTTTAATTGATTAATTGACATTAACTGTGAATAATGAGGGCATTTCAAAGTTGACATGGTATTGATTTTGTACATTGAATGCATCATCTTCTGTTCATCTTTTTTTCAATCCCATTGTTTTTGGCCAAGGAGACTTTAACCTACTCTTCAGCTCCTGCACCATTTTTTGCTCATCTTGATTTCACTGCCCCATTTTTTTTGTTCATCTTGATTTCTTTTTACAAGTTTTTTTTTTTCGAATGCCAATATGCCCCAGTTGTTAACTAATATTAGATTCAAAAAAATTTTGTTATCAAGAAACTAAGTTTTGTTTTCACCTCTAATCATATCATTGGATCATATGGAACGATCCCCTTTTTAGCATTTCTGACCTAGATAACGTCGATTCCTACATGGAATGTTATGCATATTCCCCTGTAAGGTTCCATATGCTTTTATATTTTATTGCCACTTTCTCTTACATGTGTTTTTACTAGTTTATTACCATTTTGACTAGCACATATTTTGTTATCAATGATTTTGATTCATTGGCACCAAGCTGAGATTTACACAACTTTGTAATTCTCTACTAAAAAATTATCTTTAGATAATACCTTCTTTTGTAACAGACATTTTGTTTGTCTGAATAACCTTTTTAGTTTAAATCNATATGCCCCAGTTGTTAACTAATATTAGATTCAAAAAAATTTTGTTATCAAGAAACTAAGTTTTGTTTTCACTTCTAATCATATCATTGGATCATATGGAACGATCCCCTTTTTGGCATTTCTGACCTAGATAACGTTGATTCCTACATGGAATGTTATGCATATTCCCCTGTAAGGTTTCATTTTCTTTTATATTTTATTGCCACTTTCTCTTACATGTGTTTTTACTAGTTTATTACCATTTTGACTAGCACATATTTTGTTATCAATGATTTTGATTCATTGGCACCAAGCTGAGCATTACACAACTTTGTAATTCTCTACCAAAAAATTATCTTTAGATAATACCTTCTTTTGTAACCGACATTTTGTTTGTCTGAATAACCTTTTTAGTTTAAATCTTTTTTTTCCTATGATCAGCCACTCATCAAGCACTTACCTATAGATTTCTCAAAGTTGTTCGAACTCATTTAAGTTTTTTGGTATGCGGTGAATTGATTGTATCAAAAAACTTTTAAAAATTAAAATTTTATTTTATTTTAATCAGTAGAAAGCCTAGGTTGTAAATTATTTTATTTTTTTTTCNTTTTTTTTCCTATGATCAGCCACTCATCAAGCACTTACCTATAGATTTCTCAAAGTTGTTCGAACTCATTTAAGTTTTTTGGTATGCGGTGAATTGATTGTATCAAAAAACTTTTAAAAATTAAAATTTTATTTTATTTTAATCAGTAGAAAGCCTAGGTTGTAAATTATTTTATTTTTTTTTCCAAGGTATTAAAGGAAAGAATACCAAAGCAATAACGAAAGAGACACAATTTTTATGTGATTCAGCTTCTCGACTTACACCCATGTAACGATCCCCTAGTTAGGATTCTCCATTAAACTTGTATTATTCTTAGGTGAGCACAAAACCCTCANAGCCTAATTTTATGTTTTTTAATGTGTGCTCTCTCTAGAACTATGGGTGATCAAATAATTAAAAGGTGTGATCGTCTTGGGTCTATGTTCAAAGTGATGGTGATATAGATGGAGATGTTAGTAGTAGAATTCTAGCTGGTTGGTTGTAATGTAGGAATGTATCGAGCCTATTGTCTAATAGAAAAGTACTGCTTGAACTTGAAGGAAAATTTTATAAGATGGTGGTGACACCTGCAATGATTTATGAAGCAGAATGTTGGCCTTTAAAAGAGAAGCTTAAATTTGAGTTAAGTGTTGTTGAGATGAAAATGCTTAGGTGGATGAATGGCTAAGCGCTTACTGACAAAATGCACAATCAATGTATCCGCCAAAGTTTTGGTGTAGCTCTAGTGGCAGACAAGATTAGAGAGAGTCATCTTAGATGATTTGGTCACATTAAACGTCGACCATCTGATAATCTGATTAGTAGAGTAGATATTTTTAATTTGACTTATGGTAGGAATGACAGTTGTAGACCTAAAAAGACTTGGGCATATTATATAAAAACTGATCTTAATTTATTAGAATTAAATGAAAATAGACACTCAATAGGACAATGGAGAAAAAGGATTCATGTAGCCGACCCCACTTAGTGGGATAAAGGCTTGTTGTTGTTGTTTTACTCTCTTTGGAACTTTACTAGTTTTCTTGCAAGCAATTATGTAGTCTCTTTGGTTGCATGAATGAATTTCTATTTATGTTTACTGCAGGTTATTAGAATTCTACCATCGAGTTATAGGTAGAGTAAATAGCTCTTCATTGGTTGACCCCTAGATTATGGTCAATGCATTTGCGTTAAGCATTAATGCAACTTTTTATCACTATGGTATGACTAGTTCTAAGGGCTCATGGTTGAATGTTTACCAGTATGTATTTTTTTGTTTTCTTGTTAGAGTTGAAG
>JXCR01147449.1:0-65556 GCA_002079205.1 Phalaenopsis hybrid cultivar | reverse complement strand
CACCTAAAATGCCTCGAGACATAAAGCTTGGAGGCAGGCAACTCATTTAGGAATACTGTTAACCTCACTTGAGCAAAGAGGTGTATGTGCTGAGGCACTTTTCGTGTACCTCCTTGTGAGGCGTGTTTTGAAACTTACACCTCAACTCATTTCTTTATACCATAATCATTAGCTATTGCAAACTTGAAGCGTCATTATTGGTGATTCTCATTTTGCATCCATCTGAATTCAACGTAAAGGGTAACGAGTGGAATGGGGTATAGTGTTCAACCCAATTTTTGCACTAAAATGAAAAAAAAAAAAAAAATAAATTAAAGAACTCTTTCTTTAGGCGTCCAGTATTTTAAAAAAGCAATAGCTGGAAAAAAAAGAATTTGATCTAATGAAACATAAATTTTAAACGGGAAAATGAAGCCTATTTCTTTATTGTTTCACATAATTAAAGTATTATGATGATATAAATTAAACAATTAAAATAAGAATTTTCATGCTTAACAAAATTTAAGTTTTCATCAATTTCAATTAGTATCATTAATGTAACACTTCAAAATATGATGACATTTATCACGATGTTGGCTAGGAAATATCTGTTTATCTTAAAAAAATTATTATAATAAAAAATATATTATGGAACAAGCTTANTTCAATTAGTATCATTAATGTAACACTTCAAAATATGATGACATTTATCACGATGTTGGCTAGGAAATATCTATTTATCTAAACAAATTATTATAATAAAAAATATATTATGGAACAAGTTTAAAATTATATCAGGTTATAAAAATAAATACATCATTAAAAGTTAAAATTTTAATTTTCACCTATCTCAATTATAATCTATTTGATAGAACTCTTGATGGGTTAGTTACTTGGATTGCCCTCAGGTTATTTTTGCTTGGTGACGAATAATTTTAAGTTGAAGTTTCATCAATAAGGAGTATGGTGTCTCAGTTTAAACTGGAAAACACATCTACTGCTCCGTCATAATTTGATATCCACTTTGGCTTCCACTTTAAATGTTCTATATTTTCCCTTAGTTTGTCACAGTTATCATCATCATTCTTATAGTCATCTTCCAGATCGCCANGAGTATGGTGTCTCAGTTTAAACTGGAAAACACATCTACTGCTCCGTCATAATTTGATATCCACTTTGGCTTTCACTTTAAATGTTCTATATTTTCCCTTAGTTTGTCACAGTTTTCATCATCATTCTTATAATCATCTTCCAGATCGCCTACATTTGCTTGAGAGCATTTGTTATCGAATAAAAAGAAGAATGTGGGTAGGATATTTAGGTTTTGATGTCATAATAGGGTGCATTTTCATCCACTCCATTATTTACTTTTGTTCTATTAGTCTCATGACTTAATTAACTATTTCAGGAGATGACTTATTTTTAGTACTCTNTTTACTTGAGTTAAATCTTTACTTTTCTTTTCTCTTTGTTTGGCTAGTTTATACATATAATTTTCACCCTCTTTAGTATGTAATCTATTATAAATATCATTAAAAACAGGATTTTTAGCGTCACATATTGTTCTTTTAGACTCCCTGCGAGTTGTTCGATATTTTTCCCAGTACTCTATAGACTTTTACATTTAAACCAATTTTTATAACATAACTTCTTATATTTTATCTTTTCTTGCACATTATTATTCTACAACCAAATATTTTTATTTATATAAATTTTTTCTTTTTATTCTTCAAGCACATCTTTTGCTATTTGTTTAATAGTATTTGTTACTTTATCCCACATAAAATTTCCTTCTTCATGAACATCCTAAATTTTAAAATCTTGAATTTTACTCAAAAAATAATTTTATTTGTGTCTTTTAGGTTCCCCTATCTAATTCTACGATGATAAGTCCTAGTATTTTTTATTTTACAACTCTTCATCTTATAATCTAAAACTAATAAACAATGTTGGGTACTTAAATTCTCACTAGGAATGACCTTACCATCTTTATAATCTCGACGATTTCTTCTTCTCATAAGAAAATAATCAAATTGTGTTTTATTAGATCCACTCTCATAAGTAATGCTCATCTCTTTTCTGCAATAAAGTATTAATAATAACAAAATCATATGCTAAAACAAAATTTAAAATAGCTCTACCTTCTTCATTAGTTACTCCAAAACCATAGCCACCATAAGTATTTCTGAAGTCTTCTACCACTCTACCGACATGTGCATTGAAATCTCCTCCAATAAAATTTTTTCTTCAAGAGGTATCATTTGTATTAAGTTGTCTAAGCCATTCCAAAATTTATCTTTAGACCCTGTATCTAAACCTACTTGAGAAACAAAAACGCTCATAATATTAAAAATCATAGTATCAATGATAATCTTAAGGGCTATAATTCTATCTCCAACTCTATTAATTTTTACAACATTATCTTTCAAACTCTTATCTATAATTACACCTACACCATTTCTAGCGTGGTGCAAGATGCCCTTGGTATGTTGTATCTGAATTGCTAGAATCAGCAATTCCAGCAACCAAATCTTCTATTTACAAGGTCGGTGGCTGCTCATGAAGCGGCAAGACTTTGGAAAGCTCTTTGAAGTAGCTGTCGGATGGTGGTAGCAAGGGGAAAATGAAATTGGTTGCTAAACTGGAGCTGGACTGTGGCTGGCACAATAGGTGTTAAAACTGAAGGTTTGTGACAGTTTTAGCAGCCCAAGTGGGACTGATGGTCAAATGAGAGGAAGAGTGGAAGAAAGGCATGGGAGAGATTGATTGAATTCTATCGCAGCGAATTAGCTCTTTTATAGGCAATTCCAACATAAAATAATTATTAACTTGCTTTCCTGTCCATCTTAATTGACTCCATCATACAAGAGAACTAATTCATGAAAAACACCACACTATAAGCAACTTTATTCACAAATGAAAAATTAGATTACATCAAAATTAAAGATGGCCAAAGTCCTTAGCCCACTCTCTCTATTTCTGCAGAAGCCACCACCGTCTTGCTAGTTTGTCTTGTAAGCCCAGAGTTCTGCATCTCTTAGTTTTGTTGCTGCTTGCCACATCAATCACTTTTTGCGCGGTTGTCTCACATGACCTTCAAGCTTCTGTCTTTTATGGATGCAATATACTCGTGTGAATGTCTACTTTTGCTTTGGGTCTCATTTGTTGGGCACTTGCATTCTTTCCTATGACCAGGGCTTTCTTGCTTTGTGTTGCCCGATCGTTCTATTGGCCATCTTTAACATTGATGCCACTTCATTGCATCCACTTCTTGTCCGCTTTCGGTACATTTGGCAACTAGGAATACACTATTTCACCATTTTCTTTACTCTCTGACCATAATAGATTTTTGTTCATCTTGTGTTTTTTGCAGTGCTATTTCTCTTTCATTGATCACTGTTAAGGGATCTTTAACATTTCCTGTTTAATTAATCTCTTTGATTCCCAACTCCTCTTGCAAGGACTTCTCTCAGGGACTTGGTTGGTCTCCTTTGGAGGCTGTCACCTCCTTTCTTGCCCCCTGTGATTGTGCCTCCTTTGCCTCAAGCACTACACTCATTTTCATATATTATTTGTGGTTTAACTGTTGCAGATGTTTTCGTTTCTTCACTCGATAATTATTCACTTTTTTTTTCACCTGAATTCAATAATTATTCACTTTTTTTTCACCTGAATTCAATAACTCAACAACATAAAACAATTTTTATTTTTTCAGACAAGTCTGCTCTCCTTTCTTTTGATGAAAAGATTTCTATACTCACTAGATCTATCGCCCTCATTTTTGGTATGTTATCTATTTTTCATCCTAGTATAGAGGTAATTCACAAATTCATGTTAATTTTCAATTGATAGGTGACTTTTTCATTGGGCTCATTGTCTCTCAGTACATCACAAGGTTTTTTTAGAAATAAATTACTCTAGGCTTTTCTCAAGTTGCTTATATTATGTCTGTCGCCTCCTGATACACATGTTAAAATGACTTCTCCCACTTTAGTTGTTCTGTGGAGCTTTTTGTTACTCTTATAATTTCATTTTTTTTTTGTCTGTACTACTTCAGTCAGTCAATCACATTCTCTTAAACATTTACTCGTGAAAAATCTTTGAGAATGGATGCTGCGATAGCTTATTTTTTTGGCCCTTATATGACTAGAGTCTTAGTGAAATTTAATATTACAACTCTTTTTCACAAGTATGCGTAAAGTGTGAGTATTTTTTTTTGATATGGGTTTGAAAACATTCCTTCATTTTGCTGCTCTTGTGATATCTTTAGGCACAAATTATGTGAATATTTGACGTCTTTTGTAGTTGAGGTATCCCAAATTTCAGGCGTAGGACCTTCCACTTGTTAGTTATATGAACCACTTATTTATTTGGTGGAAGGCTCCCCTTTATTAATTCTAGAATCATATTCTCTTTTGATGATAGTGATTGATATTCTTGTTCATACTTCCACATTAGTGTTAATCAATTCATCAAGTAGACTATCGAAATGAATACTTTTAATGTTTTCTTTGTTGTGTTTTTCTTTCTTCTATGGCTTTTTTTGATAGGTGCTTTTGTTGTACTCAATGCCAATATCTTATTAATAAATTTTGACTTTAAAAAAGGTCATTTAAAGGCCACAACAACAAAATTATGCTACTTGAGAATTCCAAATATAAATCAATCTTATCCAAAGTAAATTAAAAAAATTATCCTATTTTAAGTTGCATTAAAAATTCCTACCTCTCAATTTTGGTTACCAATCCTCTGACTGACAATCTGTCTTCATGTATGAACTTTTTATGTTGCTTTTTTTTTTTCAATGGTGTGATTTTGGATTATCAGTGTGAGAATTACCATTATTGACAATTTCTATCAAGACATTAGAATCATCAACTTGATCTTTTGATCCCTTTGCAATTTGATATGCCTATTGCAAGGGTAGTTTTATCTTATGAACTTCTTTGATATGGATGGTTGGTTATCCCT
The DNA here is from genome assembly GCA_002079205.1 of Phalaenopsis hybrid cultivar. Classification (NCBI taxonomy): domain Eukaryota; kingdom Viridiplantae; phylum Streptophyta; class Magnoliopsida; order Asparagales; family Orchidaceae; genus Phalaenopsis; species Phalaenopsis hybrid cultivar. Next base: position 60,606 of record JXCR01147449.1, on the reverse strand, counting down.
TTTCATGATCTGATACACAAATTATATTATGATCTGACCTGGGGTTTAGCTTTAAAAAAGACAAGATCAAACGATCCTGTGACTTTTCTCTTCTGTGTTTGGAACAAGCTGTGGTGCATATCTCGACAGTATAGTAAACTTCGCTTCATGCTGGATAAATGATCGATCTTCCTGTACCAACCTAATGAATTTTTCTTGCATCTGTCTCCTGGCTGACAACGGGACAAACAATTCATTCTTGAGAGTTTAACAAGAAAAAGATAAAGTCGTATGCTGATGGAGTAATTAGCCAAGATGACAACAACATTATAGGGCACTATGTATCGTGGTGAATGTTTATTTGATTTGAAGTTGTGTTACTTATGCCGATAGCCTGAACATCAGATAAGAAATAATCCCAATTTTGTTCAAAAATTCACATTAGATGCTAACTCAGTTAGGGATTTTGCTCAGAGATTTTCAAGAGGGATCTACTTTTAGAGTTTGATGGAGTAATTTTTCATTTGGGTGTTATGTTATCTTTAGTTTTCTAGTGTAGAATATTTTTTTGTACTTTGATTTCAGAAGTTGGGTATTGTGTTAGTTATATTGTTATGATTCTTTTGTTTTTGGATTGTTTAATTGAATAGCATTATCTGTGATAAAGGATTTATCACATCTATTTTTGTTATCATTTAACAAAAATGAAATTTTTTTGGATAATTTTTAAGTAGTTCATGTTTCATCTGTATATTAATTAGCTTGTGTAAGTTCATGAATTTTGAGGATGAAATTCTATAAGCAGGGTAGATTTTAATAATTGAAATTCTAATAATAATAATAATATTACTATTATTATTATTATTAGTATCATTATTATTAATAGAATTGAATAGACGCTAAAGGGATAAGTGTCTCTACAAGTTTGCCTCTAAGAGTCGCATGGCCCATTCGAATCAATCTAAACAGAAAGAGAGAAAAATCCGAGAGAATGATAGAGAACAGAGAGAGAGAAGGAAGAAATAAAAGAAAGTTGCATACATTTCATATGTTATTGTCGATGCTGCATTGGAGTGAGGGAAGACAATCGACATTACTTTTCTTTGATTTGTGTTTCTAGGGAAAGAACAAGTTGCCACTTGCCATTGTTTCATCTGAGGATGTCAAAGCCGGTGTGGGAGATGAGCATGAGAGTCGTTGCTTTGTGTTGGCTCACTAGAAGGAAGAACCTTAAGGAATTACGAGCGGCTGCAGTTTGAGAGGAAACCTCGTGTACTAGCCGATTGAAGGTGAAGAAGTCGGAGGAGGAAGAAAGTGTGACTTTGAAGAAAAAAATTAGCGATATTGTGAAGTAAACTTTTTCAGAGGTCACTTAAATATTAATATGAGTAATTATATTTCTAAATTTCAGTAATTTTTATCATTTCTTGATGTATGTTTGATTTCATTTGGAATCTGTTCCTGTGAGATTTAGACTATATAACTTATTCTTCATATTATTAAATAGGAAAATATGCCTATTAAATAGATACAATGAATTTCTTATAAAATTATTGATTATTGAATGTCATTTAAATTATAATAGAGGTACGTATATATGACGTTATTAGATTTAAGTAGAAATGTAGATAACATATTACATAATATTTTATAAACAGTCCTGTACAATCACTTGTATAATGATTTTATCTATGAAGTTATTAGACTAGTGCATGTCATTTTGATTATAGTAAACATACATTTTTTCACAAGTAAATGAATGCATAAGAAGAGAATGCATGATATGAAATAATAAAGGTAAATTCGAACGCTTGTATGTGCATCCTAAGAGGAGTTCACCCATTTATGGTACACATAGGAGGCATTAGTGTACCTGTGCATGTAGTTTTTCTATCACCTCAATTAATTGTGATGTAATCGTTAACCGTTGTGTCGACGGGAGAATATTGGTCAGGGGCGAGTAGACAAAACTTTCCACGATGGATAATTATGATGTTTAGATCGCTAACTGGTGTGCCCAAGGAATAATATTGGCATGGGCAGATAAGAGTCGTTCCACCTCAGACACTTATTATATTTAGATCGCTAACTGCGGGGTCAATGAGATAATATCGACCATTGGTATATTAGGTTATTTTGATAATGATTCTTAAACAGACATGTGCCTGCTAAGAGTGTAAAGTAAAAATAAAGTTAAAGTAAATGCATATAGAAGTTTACAATATTTTCATTGAGTAAAGATCATGATACATGCACTAATATATTATATGATTGCTTATAGAAGTATAAAAGGCCAGTATATTATAAAATTTCTTATAGAAACATGAAAGATAAGCATGCATATTATTTTTTAGGTTAGTTTTGAAGTTTGATTAGTCCTAGGTTTTTTTTAGATAACTCATTATATTATAATATTTTTTTAAGGTTTTAAAATTTTGAATAAGATGAATACAAGATGAGCTACTATGTATAGGAGACGAGAATAAAAATCGGAAAACTAAAAAAAGCTCCTACTTGTTATTTAAATTGCTTTCTTTAATGACTCTTGTACGAATATTTTAATATTAATCTGTTTGTGATATGAATTTTGTAACAGTTAATATTTTTACCTTTCCGGTTTTTCACTTACCTCATGTACATATTAGCTACTCTTCTATTCATCTTATTTAAAATCTTAAAACCTAAAAAAAATATTAAAACATTAGAATGAGTTATCTAAATTTAACCCAAGAGTAATTACATTTTTAAATTACAGTAACCCAAGAAAAAGAAAACAATATGTATTCTGGTCTTTCATATTTCTATAAAAAAAATCTTATAATATGTTGATCTTTCATATTTCTATATGAAATTTTATAATATGTTAATGCATGTATCATGAACTTTATTCAATGAAAATACTCCAAAATTTTTATATGCATTAACTTTAACTTCACTTTTATTTAAAACTCTTAACATATACATCTGTTTGTCTAAGGATCATCATCAAAACAACCTAACACACCCCTGACTGATATTATCCTATCGGCATAGCGGTTAACAATTCAAATCTCACAATTGCATAAAGTTGAAAGGCCTTACTTGCCCCCGAGTGGTATTATTCTGCTTGCACGACATTTAGCTATCTAAACATCATAAATTTCTAGGGTGGTAAGCTCTGTCTGCTCAGCCCTGACTGATACTCTTTTGTAGGCACAACGGTTAGTGATTATATTACAATTTTCCAGAGTGAGAAAAACAACTACACGCTCAACTACATCGATGTTCCGTGTTTGTATCATAAGTGGATGAACTTCTTTTAACATACTCATGTAAGCATTCATATTTATTTTTATTATTTCATATCACACATTCTTTTCTTATGCATTCATCTACTTATGAAAAAATACATGTTTACTAGAATCAAAATGATATACACTAGTCTAATAACTTCATAGATAAATCATTATGCAAGTGGTTGTACATAACTGTTTACTAAATTTTATGTAATGATATGTTGTTTGCATTTCTGCTTAATTCTTAATAACTTAATATATTTGTATCTTCAACTCAAATTTAAATGTCATTCAATAATCAAATAAATTTATTATAAATTCATCATGTATCTATTTAGTATGCATATTTTCTTATTTAACAATATGGAAAATCCGTTATAATCTAAATCTCACTGGAATTGATCGTAAATGAAATCAAACATACGTCAATAAATAATGAAAATTCTTGAAATTCAGAAATATAATTACTTACCTTAATCTTTAAGTGACCTATAAAAAGTTTATTTTTTAATTTCACCATAACGTTAATCTTTTTCTTCAAAACCACATACTTCTTTCTCCTACGAGTTCTCTTTAGATTGGCTAGGACACAAAGTTTCCTTTCACACCACAGCGGCTTGTAAGTCCTTCAGGTTCTTTCTCACGAGCCAACACAAAACAACAACCTTCGTGCTTATCTCCCATGCCGACTTCGAACACTCTCATTCGAAACAACAACAAGTGGTGACTGTCTTCTTTCCCTAGACACATCAATCAATGGTAAGTAATGTTGATTGCCTTCTCTCACCCCAATGCAGTGTCGATATTATGGTATGAGATGTACGCAATCTTCTTCCACTTCTGTTTCTTCATTCTCGCTCTATGTTCTATTTGTCGTTGTCGCGGCTTTTGCTCTCGCTCGTTCTGTTTTGATTGATTCGATGGGCCATGCGACTGTTAAATGCGAACCTGTAGAGACACTTATCCCTTAAGTGCCTATTCAATATAGTATTATTATTTAAAATATTAGTTATTATAGATCATTGGTTTCTCCGTTTTCGAGGATTTTCTCCTATGACTTCTAGATATTAAAACTATTTTCTTAGCTTTCTTCATGTACCTCTTAGCATTGCTTGGCAAATGATCTTCAAGAAGTTTTGAGATCTTAGAAAAGTCTTTTAAAAATTTGAATTTGTGAGGTTTTTTTGTTATTTATTTTTATTTTTTTTCATGAAGCTTGGATATCATTTCATCTTAAAGAATCTCTTGGATTATGGTCACCTCTTTTACTCAGAATTTGCTTCTGAAATGCCCAAAGTTATATTTTAGATGCACCGTTTGGTTGACTTGTTTCTGTGGTAATATCTTATTTTTCACCCTTGCAAAAACTATTCATGCACCAATTTCTTTTCTTTTTCTTGCTTGAATTAGTAAGATGGCCATTTTCTTCACTTGTGAATAATCTTATTTCTATGCTTTTTGAACATACATTTTTTATTTTGAATATGTTTGGGTAGCTTGAAGTTTCCTTTAATGTAGCTCTTTGTTTTTTTTGGATAATTATATACAGAACACTCAAAACATTGATATTTGCAAATTAACCACTCAGGTGATATTTTGTACTGCCGAACCACAATCAAATTATTGAGAATTTGATAGAAATAAAAAATATGGGTTGGGGTTTTACCTGAATTTTGATATTTGAGTGAGAATTTGAAAAATGGATAAAAGAGGGTGTTTGATTTGTAAATAGCAGGTTTCAGGTTGTCTGTATGTAATTGTCTCTTCTTTTTTATTTCTTTTTATTTTAATTTAATTTAATTTAATTTATTTTTTATTAATGTAACCATTTGTGATCTTCACCACTCGATCTGTCTTTACCTTGGTAGAGTTGATCGTGATTATGGAGTTTTAATACTTCAATAGATTTGATAGGATGTGTTGGAGATGGGGTGTATTTCTTACTTGGTGGACTTCTTTAAGTATAATCCTTGTGCCTTCTTGATGAGCTAGATCTTCATTAAGTTGAGGTACTCACCTAAAATGCCTCGAGACATAAAGCTTGGAGGCAGGCAACTCATTTAGGAATACTGTTAACCTCACTTGAGCAAAGAGGTGTATGTGCTGAGGCACTTTTCGTGTACCTCCTTGTGAGGCGTGTTTTGAAACTTACACCTCAACTCATTTCTTTATACCATAATCATTAGCTATTGCAAACTTGAAGCGTCATTATTGGTGATTCTCATTTTGCATCCATCTGAATTCAACGTAAAGGTTAACGATTGGAATGGGATATATCGTTCAACCTAATTTTTGCACTAAAATGAAAAAAAAAAATAAAAAAAAATAAAGAACTCTTTCTTGAGGCGTCTGGTATTTTAAAAAAGCAATAGCTGGAAAAAAAGAATTTGACCCAATGAAACATAAATTTTAAACGGGAAAGTGAAGCCTGTTTCTTTTTTGTTTCACATAATTAAAGTATTATGATGATATAAATTAAACAATTAAAATAAGAATTTTTCATGCTTAACAAAATTTAAGTTTTCATCAATTTCAATTAGTATCATTAATGTAACACTTCAAAATATGATGACATTTATCACAATGTTGGCTAGGAAATCTCTATATATCTTAAAAAAAATTATTATAATTAAAAATATATTATGGAACAAGCTTGAAATTATATCAGGTTATAAAAATAAATACATCATTAAAAGTTAAAATTATAATTTTCACCTATCTCAATTATAATCTATTTGATAGAACTCTTGATGGGTTAGTTACTTGGATTGCCCTCAGGTTATTTTTGCTTGGTGATGAATAATTTTCAAGTTGAAGTTTCATCAATCAGTAGTATGGTCTCAGTTTAAACTGGAAAACACATCTACTGCTCCGTCATAATTTAATATCCACTTTGGCTTCCACTTTAAATGTTCTATATTTTCCCTTAGTTTGTCACAGTTATCATCATCATTCTTATAATCATCTTCCAGATCGCCAACATTTGCTTGAGAGCATTTGTTATTGAATAGAAGGAAGAATGTGGGTAGGATATTTAGGTTTTGATGTCATAATAGGGTGCATTTTCATCCACTCCATTATTTACTTTTGTTCTATTAGTCTCATGAATTAACTAACTATTTCAGGAGATGACTTATTTTTAGTACTGTTTATTTTAATTCTTCGATTTTTAGATGTAAAATCTAATATAAAAAGAGATTCTCTTGTTCCTTGTCATTTATTATTTATTTTTTTCAACTTAATCTGAAGTAAACATTTTAACCTTATGATGAAGTCCATGATAAGAGAGTAGAATGGATTCAAAAGTGGTCTTAGGAAAATTTCTAGAATTCTAACGATCTCAATGAATTATAGGTTAGTGCGTCTCATCGTAGATAGTTTTCTCTCTGATTTGGATTCTTCTTTGTTGTGGATAACGGGAAAACTAAGTTTTCAAACTCTGCGCTGGACAACTGGTTTTTTGTTCCTTCTCTTGGAAGGCCAAATAAAATCAACAGAAATAGGTTAGTTGTGTGGTAAAATAAGCAGTTTTTTGATGTTTTATCCCTGTGATGTTGGACTCAGCACTTTCCAACAACCTAGTCTGTTGTTTACAAGGTCGGTGGCTATGTATNAGGCCAAATAAAATCAACAGAAATAGGTTAGTTGTGTGGTAAAATAAGCAGTTTTTTGATGTTTTATCCCTGGGATGTTGGACTCGGCACTTTCCAACAACCTAGTCTGTTGTTTACAGGGTCGGTGGCTATTTACTGCAAGAAAACACACATGGCAATTATACCGGGAAGTAATTCAAAAACGGAAAAAATCTTATTCATTCTAAATTAACTAGTAAATAGAAGCGATCTAATTCCTACACAAAATCTACAATATTAACAACTATATCTTCAAATAACAAATTAGAAAAAAAATCTGTCAAATTTGAGNGAAAACACACATGGCAATTATACCAGGAAGTAATTCAAAAACGGAAAAAATCTTATTCATTCTAAATTAACTGGTAAATAGAAGCGATCTAATTCCTACACAAAATCTACAATATTAACAACTATATCTTCTAATAACAAATTAGAAAAAAAATCTGTCAAATTTGAAGATAGTCACATTAGAGCTATCCTAATTTAGAATTTAAATTCAAATGTAAATATATCAAAAACTAANTGAGGATAGTCACATTAGAGCTATCCTAATTTAGAATTTAAATTCAAATGTAAATATATCAAAAACTAATTTTAAAGTCATTATTCCTCCACTATAATTTAAATTCCGATCCAGCAATTTATTGTTCATTCTTCTAGTTTTTGATCAGCAAACCTTTGATTGGCTATTCGTCTTTATTATTGGACTATAAATGTTTTCTTTTTTTTTTTAATCTTAGTGGTGTCAAATGAGATACTATTTAAAATTGCACAATTGGGTATTTAGGGGTTTTCTATTTATGAGGTTAGGCATAAGTTTTGAGGCATCTTGGGCGGAAGCCTCATAATTAGATATTTAATTAATTAAAATTATGAAGTGAAAAAGTGNATTTAAATTCCGATCCAGCAATTTATTGTTCATTCTTCTAGTTTTTGATCAGCAAACCTTTGATTGGCTATTAGTCTTTATTATTGGACTATAAATGTTTTCTTTTTTTTTTTATCTTAGTGGTGTCATTTGAGATACTATTTAAAATTGCACAATTGGGTATTTAGGGGTTTTCTATTTATGAGGTTAGTCATAAGTTTTGAGGCATCTTGGGCGGAAGCCTCATAATTAGATATTTAATTAATTAAAATTATGAAGTGAAAAAGTGCCACGCTAAATTGCTAACATCAAAGTAAGATCATAACCATTTAAAGTAAGCTCATCACAATAAGTCTTTTCCACTCCGGAATCAATATTCGTTATCAAAGTTTAAAAGGCAAAAGCGGGAAATGAGGCATTTTGTCTTAGTGAGGTCAGGCTTAAGCCTCGTGGCGGATTGAGGCCTAGCCTTAAAAAAAAAAAGATTGCATAAATTTGAAAATAATTCCTAAATATGACAAACCATTTTTATCTTGATTTAATTTATTATCGTAAAGATATAAATCATAAATTTTAAATTTAAATATTGATATAAAATTGAAGATCAAAATATGATTCTAAGTAAGTATTTACTTAAAATTTAAATATTCCATGAGGTTCAAGATTCATAGTGGTCTCATCATTGCTTTTATCTTTTACAAAAGAATCATCATATTTATTATCATCTAATTCATCTTATTTACAACTTTAAAATATTATTTATTAACTATAATTTTCTTCTTACTATCAATTAATTTATATCCAATATAATTCAAAATAAATTAATAAATTAATAAATTTATAATATAATTAAGTAATCATACTTTAATCATCATTTGACCTTTTTGAAGCATTGTGTCAAATATATAGTATACTATAAAATAAAATAAAATAATATAATATAATACATATTAATAATACAATATAATATTTTTTTCATAATTTGATTGAGGTACTTTTTCAAATGCATCGAGCGTTTGTCATAGATGAAAAAAGCGCAAGCCTCACTGGTGCTATTGAGGCTGCCTTGAGGATTTTTTGTGCGCCTTAGTATGAGACGCGCCTTGAGGGGTAAGCCTTGAACGCCTCGNTTCATAGTGGTCTCATCATTGCTTTTATCTTTTACAAAAGAATCATCATATTTATTATCATCTAATTCATCTCATTTACAACTTTAAAATGTTATTTATTAACTATAATTTTCTTCTTATTATCAATTAATTTAATATCCAATATAATTTAAAATAAATTAATAAATTAATAATATAATTAAGTAATCATACTTTAATCATCATTTGACCTTTTTGAAGCATTGTATCAAATATATAATATACTATAAAATAAAATAAAATAATATAATATAATACATATTAATAATATAATATAATATAATACATATTAATAATATAATATAATATTTTTTTCATAATTTGATTGAGGTACTTTTTCAAATGCTTCGAGCGTATGTCTTAGATGAAAAAAGCGCAAGCCTCACTGGTGCTATTGAGGCTGCCTTGAGGATTTTTTGTGCGCCTTAGTATGAGACGCGCCTTGAGGGGTAAGTCTTGAATGCCTTANGCTAGAGCGCTTAAAAAAAGGTGTTTATGGTGATATTTATAATTACCCAGTTGAGGCTTACAACAATGTCCTTGAAATGGAAGGTCTACAGCCTGCTGTGGAAGAAGAAGATGAGGAAGTATGCTTGCAACCTTTTTCTTAGTGTAATTAGCAAATTCTTTTTTATGCTATGATTAAAAAAAGAAAAATATCCATTTTCCCATCTTTGCTGAAGCACCGAAACTAAAATATATGTATTTTTTTGCATCAAATGTATAGCGCATATATTTATTGAGTTATGCTTCTGCATTTTACAAGCAATTCCTTCTTGTCCCATTGACATCACAGATGAATTTTAATAAGTTTATAATTTTATTTTATCTTAGTATCTGTTTTTATTTCATTTTAATTCTTAACTAAAATTAGTGCAAAAACACATACCTATGAATGTTCATCCCATGCTTTACTAAGTTTAAATTGGCATATCCGTTCATTCAGGAACCTGAAATAGAATATGTCGAAGGTTATGAAGACCTTGAAGATGAAGCGGATATGGAAGATTTCGGCAGTTTTGCAGAGGAAGATAACTCTGCAGATGATGAACAAGGTAAAAAGATATCTACTTGGCTCAAATTTAAGTAAAAAAATACCTACTTGGCGCAAATTTAATTTGTTCTCGAACTTTAACTAATATCGTTTGAAACGAGAAGAATTGAAAATTGAAGTGATCACCGGTCATATAGAACTATCAATTATTTTTTCGTCGCTCTCGTCATTTTTAATAAATTATCATTTAATTCCGTACAGATGATACAAATAAAGCTATTGATGGGATGGATGCTGATCGGCCAAAGAAAAAGCAAAGAGGATTTAGTTCTGATTCTGTAAAGGCCGATCAAACTGTCACTAATTCAAAATCCAAAAGAAAAGGAAGAGTACTCATCGAGGTATGTGCTTCGGGTTATTTGACTGATCCACCAGCTCTTCACTTCAATTTCTCTCGCAGTTCTACTCCTTGTAAAGTGCTAGTTCTTATTCAGTAATGTATAGAAGTTCTATGAAGGCTGTGCTTTTAATTGGAAACTTGGCAGGTTGAGAATGATGAAGAGATTGCAGATAGGCAAAAATGGCAATTTTGAGCTCAGGCAGCATCCATCGACTCTGTTCATTGTGGTAAGTTTTAAAGAATTGACAAAAAATACGTTTTCTTATATTAATTTTGTATTAGGGGCTTGGATATTGTCAGCAAGCTACCTGAGCTCCTAAGTTTTTGGGTTATTACTATTTAGATTGTAGGTCATTTAATAAGGAATTTTGGGTTCTTTTACTATATGTAAGCAGGAAATTTCCAGGAATGCCTGATGTATTGGTTTCAGTTCAAGGTTTGAATGGAAAAATAATATTAACATCTTTTGTTGATTTTCAGTTTTAAGGCTATAATCTGACAGGGTATTTTGCTCCATGAGCTATCCTGATTTTCTGTTATACCTAAGTTATGTGATGCATTGTTAGTTCATTTTAATTTGAGTGAAGTGCTTGTATTAATTGCAATTTATAGCCGATTTATGAGTCACAATTAGTTCTCTTTTTTAACTTGGGTATTTAGCAATCTCCACATAAATAAATAACTTAGGGATTATTTGCGATTAATTTTATTTTTTGATTTTTGATTTTTTTTCTTTTATTTTTAAAAACATATTTATTTGGTGTGTTTTATATATTTTCATTACTTATTTTTAAAGATAAATTAACATTTTTTTGAAACCGTTCAAAATAATATATAAGTATTTTAAGTGTTTTAAAAATTAATAATATCTTAATCAAAATAATAATATCTTAATCACATATAAAAAAATATGTTTTGTTTAAAATCAAAGAATATACGAATAAAATTAAAATTAATANGAAAAATAATATTAACATCTTTTGTTGATTTTCAGTTTTAAGGCTATAATCTGACAGGGTATTTTGCTCCATAAGCTATCCTGATTTTCTGTTATACCTAAGTTATGTCATGCATTGTTAATTCATTTTAATTTGAGTGAAGTGCTTGTATTAATTGCAATTTATAGCCGACTTATGAGTCACAATTAGTTCTCTTTTTTAACTTGGGTATTTAGCAATCTCCACATAAATAAATAACTTAGGGATTATTTGCGATTAATTTTAATATAATTTGGTTTCTTAGTTGCCATAAATTATCAATATTCAAACATATATGCCTTTAAGGTTTTATGATACTCTTATAGAAGAAAATCACTTAGTATATTTGGGGCTTGTTTTGGATTAACTTTGTTATTATTATTTTCTTAAAAATATATTTGTTTAATTTGTTGTTAACATATATATTTTTGGTTTAAAAAAACATGTTTTTGAAAATACTAAAAGTATTTTTTTGGGTGTTTGAGTGTTTTAAAAAAATAATCATATCTTAATCAAATATATCAAATAATTTCAAAACAAAACATAAATAAAACAAAATAATATATATATATTAATTTCAATAGGAGGTTAATTGGAACATTTTTTTTTTGTCCTAGTTGTTTTAGCTTATACGAGTTTATCTCTTACCAAATTTTTATCATTTGAGATANATATATTAATTTCAATAGGAGGTTAATTGGAACATTTTTTTTTTGTCCTAGTTGTTTTAGCTTATACGAGTTGATCTCTTACCAAATTTTTATCATTTGAGATATGTGAACTTTTATTTGTGTATGAATATGTTTGTCTGGAGGAATTTCTATGTCAGTTATTTTCTATTGAGGATCATTAGATGTGGTATAGTAGATACTTGGATTGTTAATTTATAATTTGTGCATTGTTATATAAATTTAAATGAACATGTAAATCTCAAATGGTAGTGGGTAATTTATTATTGAGAGATTTTATTTTGGGGAGTTTATCTTGATGCATACTATTTACTTATTGTACCTAAACAAGGAAGGTACTTGACCTACGAGCATGGATAGTTAAGCCTTTAAAAAAATCACTATTAAGTTTATGTTATCCATACCTCAATAACATGCAAGGTATGGTGGTTGATGCAATAATTTCCTCCACAGAGAATCCTTTGAGTGGGTATTATAAAATCCATAAATAAGAAGGCAATGAATGGAAAGTATCCTTTAATATAAAAGTTGGCTTAATGCATAGAAGACATTCATGTGAGCAATGACTTGTATCTTTTATTCCCTTATTGAAAAGTTCTTGATCGTGTACTTCAATGATATTTTAATTTTTACTCAAAACATGATCAATCAGNATCTGTGTATGAATATGTTTGTCTGGAGGAATTTCTATGTCAGTTTTTTTCTATTGAGGATCATTAGATGTGGTATAGTAGATACTTGGATTGTTAATTTATAATTTGCGCATTGTTATATGAATTTAAATGAACTTGTAAATCTCAAATGGTAGTGTGGTAATTTGTTATTGAGAGATTTTATTTTGGGGAGTTTATCTTGATGCATACCATTTACTCTTCGTACCCAAACAAGGAAGGTACTTGCACTACGTGCATGGATGTTAAGCCGTTTAAAAAATCACTATCAAGTATATGTTATCCATACCTCAATAACATGCAAGGTATGGTGGTTGATGCAATAATTTCCTCCTTAAAGAATCCTTTGAGTGGATATTATCAAATCCATAAATAAGAAGACGATGAATGGAAAGTATCCTTTAATATAAAAGTTGGCTTAATGCATATAAAACATTCATGTGAGCGATGACTTGTATCTTTTATTCCTTTATTGAAAAGTTCTTGATCGTATACTTCAATGATATTTTAATTTTTACTCAAAACATGATCAATCAGGAGCATCACTTAAGACAAGCTTTTGAGGTGTTTTACTAGGAAAAACTCTATATTCATCTAAGAAAATGCTTATTCATGATTACTTCAGTGATCTTTTTAGGATTCAACGTTTCTAATGATGTTGATTTGAAGAAAATCAAGTCCAACCTATTCCAACCAAACTTCATGTTACTTGTGTTTTTCATGGATTTGATATATTTTATCACAGGTTTATGCATGAATTTTATACTATTATAAGAAAAAAATTTGATTTTCGTAGGTCAAAGGCAATTGTTAGGTCTTTTTCTAAATTTAAGGAATTTTTGACAAGTTTGTTAGTGTTAAAATTACTAGATTTTGATATAGTGGATCTTTTGATGTTTCTGGATTTAAAATTAGAGGAGCCCTCAAGCAAAACTGCCATATAATTGTTTTTTAGTAAGAAATTAAATAATGCATGTCATAATTACTTTATATATGACTATGATTTTTTTTCATCATTCAAATAACCTTTACAAGCGGTGNAGAGGAGCCCTCAAGCAAAACTGCCATATAATTGTTTTTTAGTAAGAAATTAAATAATGCATGTCATAATTATTTTATATATGACTATGATTTTTTTTTCATCATTCAAATAACATTTACAAGCGACATTATCTCATTTCATAGAAGTTTAACCTGTATTATGGTCATGAATCTTATAAATATTTTAATACTCCCAAGAAACTTTGCTCATAAAATACAAAATGAATTTTATTTTTTTCAAAAGAATATATGTCTTTGATGTCAAACATAAGCTTGGCACCAATGATTGATTTGCACATAGCTAAAGACTATGAGTGTGAAGGCAATTAGATTTAAACAAAAAAAAAATAATTACCCAAAATTTCAAGTTTTTCATCATTTTTTTAGTCATCGAGTTTTTTGATGCACCAATTAGTAATTTTGATTGTTAGATCCAAGATGACTGTCTCTTTTAAGGCACACGACTATGTATTTAAGATCCTTCACTACGAAATTTTTGTTAATGTGGCTTATATTATTGCTAAATATCGAACTGGTTAAATGGCAAGGTGTGTAATCACAACTCTAGACTGTACATATCCCTTCTAATCCCACACTATGCAACACTCGATATTGTATCTTAGTTACAATTGATCAGATTTCTAACCATGTTATAAGGTATCTGATATTTCATATATAACATCTATCTTCTTTTGTGAGATAGCCATTTCCATGGGCTTTTAATGAAAAATTATCTTTGATCACGATGTTAGCTCTTAAAATATATTTGNAAGCTTGGCACCAATGATTGATTTGCACATAGCTAAAGACTATGAGTGTGAAGGCAATTAGATTTAAACAAATAAAAAATAATTACCCAAAATTTTAAGTCTTTCATCATTTTTTTTAGTCATCGAGTTTTTTGATGCACAAATTAGTAATTTTGATTGTTAGATCCAAGATGACTGTCTCTTTTAAGGCACACGACTATGTATTTAAGATCCTTCACTATGAATTTTTTTTTAATGTGGCGTATATTATTGCTAAATATCAAACTGGTTAAATGGCAAGGTGTGTAATCAAAACTATAGACTGTACATATCCCTTCTAATCCCACACTATGCAACACTTGATATTGTATCTTAGTTATAATTGATCAGATTTCTAACCATGTTATAAGGTATCTGATACTTCATATATAACTTCTATCTTCTTTTGTGAGATAGCCATTTCCATGGGCTTTTAATGAAAAATTATCTTTGATCACGATGTTAACTCTTAAACTATATTTGAAAAAAAAAAACAATGAATAAAATTTGTCATAATTCCTTTATTTGTTCTTTTCTTATCACCCTCAAATAAATGTTCAAATTAAAGTTATTAAGGCAGGCATAAGAGATTTGTTCGAGTGCTTAGTGATTGATCATACTACTAGAAACTAGCCCTTTTTAAAATAGACTTTGATTATAATGGTTTTAAGAATAGGCGAATGAACATGAGTCCCTCCCATAATATTATTGGATATAAAACAACAAACTAACTGATCTCATTGATATACAGTTTTATATATGTCTAGTTCATTTGTATTTTCATTGCACAATGCATGCATGATTTACATCAAAAAATTTTATACATAAAATGTGTTAACAAAAAAGTACCATGGGTATGGTAAATATAAAATTTTGAGTTGATGCATATAGATGACATATAAATTTAAAAAAGTAGATAGAATTTTAGCATAACTCTTAAGAACANTTTGTTCTTTTCTTATCACCCTCAAATCAATGTTCAAATTAAAGTTATTAAGGCAGGCATAAGAGATTTGTTCGGGTGCTTAGTGATTGATCATACTACTAGAAACTAGCCTTTTTTAAAATAGAGTTTGATTATAATGATTTTAAGAGTAGGCGAATCAACATGAGTCCCTCTCATAATATTATTGGATATAAAACAACAAACTAACTGATCTCATTGATATACTGTTATTATATATGTCTAGTTCATTTGTATTTTCATTGTACAATGCATGCATGATTTACATCAAAAAAATTTATACATAAAATGTGTTTACATAAAAGTACTATGGGTATGGTAAATATAAAATTTTGAGTTGAAGCATATAGATGACATATAAATTTAACAAAGTAGATAGAATTTTAGCATAACACTTAAGAACTTATAAAGAAATTTGGTACCTATAAAATAATGAGAAAGGTAAATCTTATAAAATTGATATTCTAATGGATTTTATATTTTCACTAGTACTAAATAGGTTAATTTGATGTTATATCAGAAGAAAGTATTGGATATCATTACCCGCTTTATAAATAGTAGTAACATGTAGGTTAATACTCCTTCATTGACTCCTTTACCATTTTGTCATTTAATATTTCACATTCCAAATCAAATATGAGAGGATTAGATAATTATCATATCTAATTAATGCATTCAAAAAAAAAAAAAAATTTCGTTAGACAGGGACTTTCTCTATTTAATGATTTATGGATTATTGTCAATGAACTATAATGGTTGAGCCCATAGTTGCAACAAGATTACTTAAAATTTTACTTTTCTTTGGAGAATATTTGAATGCAGAGAGAGTTGATATATGACATCATANAAAGAAATTTGGTACCTATAAAATAATGAGAAAGGTAAATCTTATAAAATTGATATTCTAATGGATTTTATAATTTCACTAGTACTAAATATGTTAATTTGATGTTATATCAGAAGAAAGTATTGGATCTCATTACCCGCTCTGTAAATAGTAGTAACATGTAGGTTAATACTCCTTCATTGACTCCTTTACCATTTTGTCATTTAATATTTCACATTCCAAATCAAATATGAGAGGATTAGATAAATATCATATCTAATTAATGCATTCAAAAAAAAACTTTTCTCATTAGAGAGGGGCTTTCTCTATTTAATGATTTATGGATTATTTTCAATGAACTATAATAGTTGAGCCCATAGTTGCAACAAGATTACTTAAAATTTCACTTTTCTTTGGAGAATATTTGAATGCAGAGAGAGTTGATATATGACATCATCACCATCATTGTCATCATCATCATCATCATAAAGTTCAAGTTTATATATTAAACATATAATTAATTATAATTTGCACCCTTATGCTATCGAGCCATTATGATATAATATTATTTTTTTCTTCGATGTTGTTAGAAAATTACGCTATTTAGTTATATTTTAGGTTTTTATTTATTGGAATATTTTTATGTCATAACCTGCATAAGGATTTCATGATATTAAAAATAGTGGCATGTAAGTTAAGTTAAATGGTTTTCATTAACATATATCAAGAATCTCTTGTAATAATAAAATCTTATTTAGAATAAATTTTTTAAGCACTTTTGCTATTATTATTTGCTTCTCCTTTCAATTGGACTCACTACTTAATTTTATGTGTTTAAAGTTATTGGAGAAGAAAATCTAAAGAAAGAACAAGATCTTTATGATAACAGAGCATTTGAAGAGGTTGACTTCAATTTATCAATGCTTTTGCATAGGTTGTATTAAATCAATCATAGGTTAAATTAATCATTACTTTTAATTCTTTATTTATATTTATAAGAATGAGACTTTTAGTGTAGTTGATTTAATAATAACTTGAACTACCTTCACTCATAATCATTAAATTAATCATAGGTTAAATTAATCATTACTTTTAACTTCTGCATAGGTTGTATATTGTATGCTTGTTTTTATCTTTATGCTTAATAAAAATTATGCAATTATCATTATTCACTCATAAGAAATTAATAATTATTGATGCAATCAAATTCATCTTATAATAAATTACATTTGTCTTATACACCAATCTATTAAAAATTTCTTTTTTTTTTAATTAACAATATTTTCATTCATCAAACCAGAAAGTAAATAGTGTGAACAAAAATCTTAAAGCAATTTTAAAAAGACATATTAGGTGGGAGAGTGGGGATGGTCCAATGATTGAAATAATGGGAAATTAACACCTCTTGGCAGCTTAAATTTCATGGAGAAAATCTTGAATAATTAATTACATGCAATTTATTATTTTTTAATGATTTTGTAAAGTATCTTCTCATAATTTAAAATTTCAAAGTATAATGAAACTTAAAATTTTAATTTAAAACATACTTAAAAACTTAAAATTATAATATAGTATTGCAAAGATAAAATTACAAAAAATAAAATTTTAACTTCAAAGTAAATTTGGTCCCCTCATGAGCATTATGTTTGGGCAAATTTTCATGCTGCTTGGACTACATGTGCATGGTTTAGCTATTTTTTATATTTCTTCAAGAAGGCCACCTACCACCATTAGCATGCCTAGCAAAAATTGCACAACTTTACGATATATGGAAATTATGTGACAATGTACCTTAAGTTCCTTGCATTTTTATCTATTATTTGTTCCTATTTATGTTTTTTCAGTTACTCTGTGTAATTGCATGATATATGTACTTATTTGGGCATAAAAAATGCATTAGCCAGATATTGGAGTGAAATGGGAGGAAATGACTTGAGACACAAGGCCAAAAGAGTCCAAGTATAGCTCACCTGGGTTGGTGTCAAGGTACCACCTTATGGGTGCATATGCAAGACCTAAGCGTCCATGCTAAATCCCCAACCAAGCGCTTGGCGCTTTGGCACCATGTGGTGCCTAGGTGCCCCTCCAAAACAGGTGCGCCACTTTTTGTGGTACCAAGGCATCACCTACACAAACCAAGCAACAATTCTTTACAGAAGAAAGAGAACTTCAGAGCTCCAAGGAGAAGCCTCGATACTAACTAATTACCATTGGGATGTAAGGTAGTTTCTATCCACATGGCATCTTCCAAGGCTAGAAAAAATGTAATACTTCTAAAGGAAAGATAAGCTCTTACTTTTTAGAACTCTTACTCTCTTGTGTGCCAACATTGTCTTGATTATTCTTCTGCATGAGTGTGAGAGAGAAAAAAATTTGTAAGTGTGGGATCTGTGAGCAACTATTTGGGAAGATTGTCCATAGTGATTATAAGTGAAACAGTGGAGAACATGAATTGACAACGAAAAGTGCAATTCGTTCACTAATTTTTTTCTAAACTCACTCGTGTACTTATTTATTTTGATTAATACAACGTTTTTCTTATTGTTACAAAACATGTGATGTCATTATTCTCTTTTCTCGTCTAATTTAGTAAGTAGAAATTCTAGGGTTTTATTTTTGTGGATGTGACTTGTGTGAAGGTTTTTTGTGGCGGTGTTTTATGCATTACAATTTTATTTACTTTCAATATGACCAATTGAATGGTTAAAAATCGTTGTGAACTTTGAGTTTTGAAAGACTTCTTAGTGGAACAACCTGTAAAAAACTTTTTACCTAAGAGAATAGAAATATTATTCTTGGATTTGTGTTATTTTAATAGGAAATACTCAACCTTGGGAATTTCACCAAATTTAGGGAATTAAACTAGTTTAATATCCTAAATTTTTTATTATCACCGGAGCAGAGCTAAGGAAGAAAATTATTCATAATAGTGACCATTAAATTGATCACATTGTTAACCCTAGGCTTTTAGGATCCAAATCAGGTGAGACACTTTCACTTTTTTGATTTTTCTCTCAAATTTAAACTAGAACTTTCATCTTTGTAAAATTAGGTTAGATACTTTTCAAAATTACCAACAATCAAACTTTAAACCCATAATCGTTATGATGTGGAGCTCAGAGCAAGCTCTTGGGTAGTATGACAAGAATGCAAGTGAACGTCGAAGGACTTCCGTCGATAAATTAATACCGACATGAAACAAGATATACTTCAACTAAATTTTCCTTAATTTAAAATAACATAACTCATAGGATTTCCAGGTAGTTCATCTAACATGACATAAATCCTCACACTATCTTTAAGCTCTTACACAAAACATAAGTCATAACTATCTTTTGGCTCTGAGGTTGTCGTTTGGTACGACGTAAACCCTCCTATCTTTGTAGGCTAATTGCATGATTTGGGTATCATGCAAGTGTAAGCCTCGAATAATAAAATTGGAAGGTTTAAAACATCAAATAATATCATTTTCAAAAATTTAAAGCCAAATAATAGGATAGTTCGGGAAGTTTCTGAGGTTTTTCTCGAATCCGTGACATCCCCTACCTTTCACTCCATTGACTCTTAAAAATAACTATTCTTACTTGAGCCACTCCCACTTGAATTTCCCATGTCAAATCTTGAAAACCTAAACATTGAATTCTTGAAGACAAAGAATTATGTTCATCATCAAGAGTTTTCTTAAGTGACTTCGGTCATTTAGGATGTAATTAACTATAGAGGCTTGCCTTTATAGAGAACTTGAAACTCAGGTAGCATAAACACTATCTAATCTTTATATTAGATAGGAGAACTTGTCGATCACACAAAAAAGGTTCTCATACCAAATGAATGTTATAAATTCCTTAGTTTATTTAATTGAGCCCGCTGTCAAGTAATGTGCCTATTGCTCAAGATGGATGCAGTGCTTGTAGTGTTGTGCTCGATTACTTAAATAATTAAAAGGTATGAAATCCATTAGGTCTCATTTTTCAAAGTTAAAATAATATTTTTCAAGAATCAAAATTATTTATATATAAATTTATATATTAAATATATTTTCAAAGCAACTGACCAAATTCTGACCGGCACTGTGTTGGTTTGAAGTTTCCACTTATTTTGTGATGAGCAAGAATAGACTTTCATAGCACCAGCACTAAGTAAAAAACTTAGAATGTTCTTAGATGAACCAATTTTTCATGTGTCTGTATCATTTTGGCCTAATATAACTCTAGATTTTGATGAGTTTCCAACGTTTACCTTCCAAACTGTCATGTTCTTTGAGCTACAGTTTTGCATATTCTTCTTCTGTTATCTTATTAGGGAATGCTATTATGAGTGGCAGGAGTTGTACTTCAAGCAAAAGTACAACCTCAGACCCATACACTAGAGCGAATGATGTTGACTGTGTCAATGTTCTGTATGTTGCACGGTAAGCCCACAAAGCTTCTGACAGCTATTCGTGCAACTGTCTTGTGTTGCCAATTAATGTCTTTTTCAAAATTTGAACCATATCCTTGCTAATGGCTTCAACCAGACTATTGGCCTTAGTGTGGTAGATTGTTGAATATCTCTAATCTATTATGGTCATTCTAACAAAGTTGCTTTTTTTGTATTCTTGAAGGCTGCAACATTGTCTAAAATTATTCTTTGAGGAACACCAAATCTATAAACAATCTGATTCTTGAAGAACTGCAGGATATGGTTTGCTTTAACCTCCTTTAGTGGTATTGACTTTGCCCACTTAGAGAAGTAATATGTAGAGGCAAGAATAAACTAGTGTCCTTTGGAGGCTGGAGGGTCTATATGGCCCACTATGTTTGTGCCCCAACACTTAAATGACCACGACACAATTGTCGAGTGTAGCACGTTTGGAGGTTGGTGTAAGCCTGCTCCATGTAACTGAAAATGATGACACCTCTTGGTGGTCTTTAAGCAATCTATCATCAATGCCAATCAGCAGTATCCCAATCTCTTAATTTTCATCTTCATTTTAGGCTTTGACTGGTGTGCACAATAATGATATGAGTGGACTTCTTTAACAATGTTTTGAGTCTTAATTTTGATCAAACATCGTAACCACATCTAGTCAAAGGATTGTTTATCAAAGTGTACAACAATGCTCACTTCTTGATTTGATTTGTCATATTTAGAAGCTGTCGGCACTATTTTGGTTGGGGGAGTTACTCGTAAGAAACTGTCGGTCACCGGAATCAAAATCCTATCGCCTGCTTTGGAAGGACATTTAAGTTTAAAAAAGTATGAAATCAAACTGACCTCATATTTTTCATAGTTTAAATGAAAGAGCGATATACCTCAAATTCTATATATATCTCGAAAGATAAACATAAGACTTGAGGATGAGGCTTGATCAAATAAACTAAGAAAGGTATGACGTCTGTTTGGTCTGCGAAACCGTTTTATTTGTTGACAATTCCCCTATTTAATATGAAGAATTAAATAGGATTTATATTAAGCTGGGTTCGAGAAAAGCTTCATATAAGGGCAAGCCCCTATAGTTAATTACATCTTAAATGATCGAAGTCATCTAAGAAAACTCTCGATAAAAATCAAGAAATATTATCTTCAAGGAATTCAAAGGAAAGGACTTTCCGATGAAATCAGACAAAGAGGTGTGAACGGGGAATGGTTCAAATTTGGAACATTTATTATGGAATCTAAAGAAGGAAGGACTAGGGGATGACATAGCTCGAGAGGAGAACCTCAGTGCCTTCCCAGTCTATCCTATTGTTTGGCTTCAGTTTTAAGGAGAAAAATTTAAGTATTTCATCCTGCTAATTTAATTAATTTAGGGCTTACATTTGTGTAAGGCAATCACACAAATATCCTGGAAGATGTGAGGATTTAGGTCGCGACAAACGACAACCTCAGAATCCTAAAATGAGTTAGGGCTTATATTGTATAGTAGAGCTATACAAATGCTTAAAGATGAGATGAGGATTTATGTTGCATAAGCAGACAACCTCAAAGTCCTATGGCTTTGTTGTTTAATTCTAAAGAAGGAAAGAAATTTGTTTAGCTGATGTAGACAAATTTTGCTGTTAAAGATAGTCGTGCTGCTCACCATGCTAGCTCCAAGCTCCTCTCGTGGTGAGTTTAACTTTTTTAGGGTGTTAAGTTATGATGTCAAATCAGGTTGCCCTATGATTGAAGTTCTTTAAATTTTTATGGGGGGATGTTAAAGTTGATTAGAGCGACACCGGTTAGGATCCCACTGTTCCCTCGTTCAGGCACCACTATTTTTTATTGGATTCACTTAGTTTAAATGAATTTACTAAACTCAACTTAATGAGTTTCATAATTTCATTGAGACCATGTGAAGCCTCATTAGCAACTGTAGGTTGCCTCCTCTGAGGGGTTCTCGATCATCCGATAGAGACGTCTTAATTTAATTGCAGTTGTTGATTTGTGTGATGTGTGAGATTAAATTTTGAGTTGTTTTATATTTTGAATGTTGTGGCGGTGAATTTTAACTTGGTTGATTTTAACTTTGGTGGTTTTGGTTTTGTGGCTATCCTGCTATTTTTAGTTTTCATGCAGGGTGACATTGTTGTTTAGCATGCAGTTTTGTATTAACATTAAAATTATAGTATGAAAGTACAAGAAAGACGGTGCTATAAACTGTAAAAGTGTACCTGACGAGTCTTCTCATTCCACTACTTGAAACTTAAAATGCATGTGAGGGCAGTTCATGTAGAGGCAGAAAAGTAATGTTTTGGTAGTTTTCCTAACTCTATGTCATATTTTGGTGGGTCCTTAGGAGTTTAATTAAGGATGATTTTGTTAAGCAAAGCATATTAAATTTAGTAGACCTCTGAGGTATCCAACAGGTTAGGAGGAAGAAGCAGGTCCATGTTTCCCTCTTATCACCTAGTGAAAAGCCTCGAGTTCATTTAAACTTATTATGTTGCTTAATAATTCACCCTATGAACACCTTAATGCTCAATGAACATTGATGTCCTAACTATCCCTACAAGAAGGGTAATTATCATTTGTAATTCAATTTTGAAGATTATGTGAATGAAGACCCTTAAAGGGGGAAAGCTGTGTTGTTGGAACACTTAGCCAAATTTTAATCCTAATTGGGCTTGTAATGTTTTAAAGGTCTTAAATTTTGGCTATGTTTTTTTTCTAATCATCGTTTAATCAATCTTGATTTAACCTTAGATCACTACTAAGCCCTTAAGACCTAGGTGAGTGTCTTAATTAATTTTGAAAAGGTTAAATTTTAGGTGATCATGATTCATTATTTGAATTTCATTTGAACCTCAAATAGGGGTATTAAATTGATTGATTACTGACTTCAAAAGTCATAACCCTAAATCCTAGGTTCTTTTAATTTTAATGAACCTCCAAATTTTAATAATTTAAAATTTTATTAATTTATCCTTTTAATTAGGAAAGTGAGGTGGGTTTCTATCAATTAATCCCCTTTTAATTTCAGTCTTCTAGACAAGTTAATTAAGATCAGAGGTTGCCCATTTCCCTCCTTGAATTAAGCCTAAATGTTAATTAAGGCTAAATTTCTAAAATTACACTTTTGCCTCTAAGGCTCTAACACTTCATAATTTGTCCAATTCAAATCAAATGATTTTGAAATTTTTATCCTACCTCATTCATGGACCAATTAAGACATAAGAGGAGAAAATGTGTTTTTTCAAAATTTAATTTAATTTATATAAATTTTTTTATGCAAAAATGGGATTTTTCAAAGAAAATTTTCTAACTTAACCAAGGTGAAGCCTAACCACTTGTAATTTTTACTGGAGGTATACCTAGATAAAAGAGACATTTTGACCAAATCTCATGATTTTTTGAATTTTATTTGAATTAGTAGAATTATTTTAAGTTATGTGGTATTCATTAATATAAAATATTTTAAATGGGGAAAATTAACTTTTGCATTTTTGAAAATCTTGCTAATGTCAGAGAACCCATGGAAGAAAATTTTATATTTTTTTGATTTTTCTTTGATTTATTGGAATTAGTTTAGTGGAAATCCATTTCTTAGCCTTTAAAATTTATTTTAAGCTTCAAAATACCATATCTTTATTTAGAAAATCAGGAAAAATATTCCAAATGTTTTTAAGTGCTTAGAAAATAATTTAGAACATTTTCATGAATTTTATTATTTTTGTGATTTTTATGAATTTTTAATTATTCTAAATATTTAAAAATAGGCTAAAAATGAAGTTTTTATTTTAAATACTATTTTTTAATAAAATTCTCCTAATCACAGAGAACTCCAAAAATAAGTTTTCATAATTTTTTGAGTTATATTTTGATCATTAAAAATCATTTTAGTGGCAAAAAGGATAATCAACTTGAAAAATCAATTTAGGTCATCAAATGGACTCAAAGTGATTTAAAATTTTTATGGGGAGTTATATGGATCTTAGAAAAGAGTAGAGATAAAAAATCAAGTCATTTTGATGTTTATATTTTCCAAAATTAATTGTCTTAGTGATTTAGGGTTTATGAAGATTAGGTGCATTTTAAATGACGACTCATGAGAGATTTTTCTAAAGGTTCTCTGGTCATAGTAAACTTTCCAATTTTTTTTGTATTTTTCTAAGCAATATGCTAATTATTATGATTAATTTAAGCAAATAATGGACATAAATTTGAAAAATATGGATCTCTGTCTAGAGGTCTCCTCTAACTTTGGAAAAATCAGGGAATGTTCCCCTTGACAGAGGCTACAACATGCCAAAAATTCATGCCACGGTGAAATGCCTATATGCATGGAGAATCAAAAGACTCAAGACAATGTTTAATTAATTAAAAATAAAATATGCATCAAATGAAATTCAAATTATTTTCACAATGTTCTCCTCTATTCACTGAGCAAGAGGGTATTTTTATTTTATTTTTGTGATTTTTCTACACTAAGATATACTGAGCAAGAGGGTATTTTTATTTTATTTTTGTGATTTTTCTACACCAAGATATGAATTTTTAATGTTAGGGGTCATTTTTTGAATTATTTAAATCCTTATTTATCCATTTAAATGCGCGGTGCTGACTGGATCCTAGGCAGCTCCGAAGCTCCATGCGGCGCAGTCTCATTTGACGCCGCCGTCCACACTAGTAGTCACGCGTCCCGCGGTTTATGTAAAAAAGCGCTGTCCAGCTTCAGCTTGAATGTCCATCCGATACACACTTGATCGAACGGCGCTCTGTCATCCTCCCTAATGGCCTAACCCGAGAACCATCCATCTTCAAGGCTTGATCTCTTCCTCATTTCTCAACCAAATTGAATGAATTTTTTTTAAAATGCTCGTCTAGACTAGAGTAACATATCTATACAGTTAAGATGCCATGAAATTAAGCCCAAGCAAATGGAGAATCAAAAGAGGCTCAGGATGAGGAGTTCAATACCTTTGCTCTAAGAAGGGAAGCTTCAATCAGAGATACTTGGCACGTTTGTTGGAGTCCAAGGAGGCTAGGGATTGGGCCTCTTGCTGTGGTGTAAGGTTTATGTATGAATTCAACCAAGCTCAATTTCAGGTGTTGATCAAAGTCTATACTAGGGGCTCTGTGGAAGGAGGATTTGATGGGCCTTTTTCTTCTTTCAGTGTTGTGAAGGTGTGAGTACAAGTAATTTAAGTTTGGTGGATTGTGGAGGTGGATTGAGCTCTGTCCTGGTTTTAGACAGAAGTTTGAGCTCAAAATTGAGCTTCCACAGTGGGGATCAGTGGGGAAAGATGGTTGGATTGCACTGAGGAGGTCTAAAAAAAGCTCTGTGAGTGATTTGGCAAGCTCTCTCTGAGAAAATTTCAGCACTCCCTCCATGGCCGTGGAGGTGAGCTTTTATAAAAATGGCTGAGGGGTGGCTGTCATGACCAATGTTTAGGTACAATGTGATGCTTAGGTGGAGGGCAGAGAGGCTCCAACATCTCATTTGGGTGAGGTGGCCTCTAGGTTTGAATTGGGTGAAGTTTGAGAGGGGGTGGCCCTCAGTTTTGGCTTCTCCGGAGACTAGGTCGGTCAGCCATGGTAGGGGTCAGAGAACCAAGGGGAATATGTCACGACAATTAAATGAGTTGAGGTTTAGTTTTGGCAAAAATAACCAAGGCTTAAGCAAATATGGAATCTAAATCCCTTGATTTAGGGGACCTTTGGTCCAAGACTTAGCTTAGGTGGTTTTGTGAGGTTTAGCTTGGTCACTAGGGTCCAACTAATGGCTATGGCATCATTAATTTTGTGACTTTGGGGTGGCTAAGCCAAATTTAGTGCATGGGTCCAAGTAGGTGCAAATGACCAAAACTTGGGTTTGGGTTAGGCTAGCCATGTCCTTAAGCCCAATTGATTGATGCACTTGATGTAGATGATTGTAATGAACATTCTTGGTGAAGGATGAAAGGGTTTGAATTGAATGAAGTTTAAGAGGGGGTGGCCCTCAGTTTTGGCTTCTCCGGTGACTAGGCCGGCCGGCCATGACAGGGAGAGGTGGCTAGGAGCTCAGGGAACCCAGAGGAATCTGTCACAACAATTTAATGGGCTGAGATTTAGTTTTGGCAAAAAGATCTTAAGCCTAAGCAAATATGGAAATCAAATCCCTTAATTTAGGAGACCATTGGTCCATGGCTCACTTAGCTTGGTTTATGTGATTTTTGGCTCAATCTTAGAGTCCAACTAATGGCTGTGGAGTCATTAATTTTGTGGCTTTGGGGTGGTTAGGCCACATTTAGTGCATGGGTCCAAGTGGGTGCAAATGATCAAAAATTGGGTTTGGGCTAGGTTAGCCATGTTGATTGGTCCAAATAAATCTTGAATTTGGTGTAAGTGATTGTAAGGAACCATTTTGGTGAAGGATGAAAAGGGTTTTGAGTTCAATTGGAGGGTCAATTTGAAGGATTTTGGAGATTTGGTCAATTTAGGCATGTTGGGCTAGACTTGGGTCTAGACTGGGCTAGAATTAGAATTTGGCTCAATTGACTGGTCCAAATGATTAAGGGAGATGTTATAAAGATTTTTCATGAAGGAGTGGAATGGAAATTTTGGAGCTAAGGCAATCAATTTGGTGAAATTTAGAGGCATAGCCAATTTGGGGCAAAATTTGGGTCTTTTGACCTAGGTTGAAATTAAATGATATTGAGACTTCACCAAAGCCAATTGATGGTTAATTTTGATGTGTTAGAATGTTATAAAGAGTTTTCAACCTAAACCATGGCCAATTGAAGGGGCTATGGATTCAATTTGGTGAGATTAGGTCATGTGCCCAAAATTGGGGTTTTGACCTATATCAAAATGGGGCTCAAAGCATGGCCAATTGAGCTTGGACTTGGCTTTTTTTGATCACATTGAGAGTGAATTTGAGTTTTTGTATTGAAATTTAGGGATATTAGGATCAAATTGATGGACATTTGAATTGAATTTGGGGAAATTTGGGCCTTTAAAGGTAATTTGGGGGTTTTAATCAATGATAGTCAAATTGGCCAAATTGGATCATGTGGTAGTTAAGAAAAATGAAATTGGGAATATTTGGAATATTTTAGGAATTTTTGGAAATTTTTGGAATTTTTTGAATTTGGGGCTAAGGAGGGGTATTTTGGTAATTTGGCTATTCTTGGTGATTTTGGGTATTTTGGGTGTTTTCAAAAGGTTTGAAATGATTTTTGAAAAAAAAATGGGTATTTTGGATAAATTTAGGAATTTTGGTCAAATTTAGGGTTTCAATGGTACTTGGGTAATTTGGGGGAGTTCAAGGGCAAAAGGCCAGGATGGGTATTTTGGGTAAGATTGGGGAACTAACCACCAAAAGTAAGCCATGGACCGATGGAAACCCCATTTGGGTCCTCTATGTACTGATCTTAGCTAAACCCCATCCTAGGGCTAGTAGGTTTAGGGGACCATCTACATGAGTATCCCAAAAGTATAAAGGGACCAAAGTCAAAAAATTTTGGGTTTAGGGTAGTGAGTGATTGTGAGTGAAGTGAGTGCCTTAGCTCTAGCCCAACACCCAAGGTCAATTCTAAGGTCAAATAGCCCTATAAAAACTCTCCTTGAGCTCCCCCATAATGACCCCACCTACTAAGTGCTAGAGGTTAGGACTCAATGTGAACTTCAAGTTGAGTAAAGAAGAGTTTAGAATTTCTAATGGTGAGGGTGCCTTTTCTAGTTCTCTAAGAAGAGTCAATAGGAAAGTCCTATGGCTAGACCTTAGGCTACTAAAGAGAAATACTAGACCTCAACCAAAAATGAGGTCAACATATATTTATCTTCTTGTAACTTTTCAATTTTCAAATATTCAATAAATGGCTACGCTAATCTTCACTTTCTTCTTTGATAGCTACTACTGTTGTATTGGTACTAATTTTGTGGAGATTATCTATGTTGACCTGTGAGAGAGCTTATCGCACCTACATCGAGATAGAAATGTGATCCACCTTTGAACATGTAAACTTATTTGTGAGCTTTTCCAAAGCATCTATTAATTGGCTTTCTCCTCCTAGAATTCTAAAGAGTGTAACATTTGGATTTCACTCCAACAGGTTCATTATAGGTGTTCTTTCTAGTAAGTATTATAAGTCTAATAAACTTGAACCAATTTTAGTCAAAATTAGGATTTGAATTTTTTTATTTCTTATAAACCAATAGATATTAATTCAAGTTACTATCTCAAAGGTGGTTATCATCTTAATTTAGAATTCAAGGCATGTCATTTTTTTACTATGCCTAAGTCCTCATTTTTAGGGGCCTGTTGTAGAAATATATCTCCTTCCTCAATCTTATATTAACATATTATATGTCCAAAATTTTTAATAAAACAATTCACTCATAAAACTAAATTATGTTTTTAAAATATTAATGACTAATATAGGATAGTTTGAAATTCTTGTAAGCTTTTTGACATTTAGTACTTCTTACCTTCCAACGAATTCTAAGAGTTTTTTTTTTAAACATCATATCTCTTAGAATGAAATTAATTAAAAGAGCTTATCTTATAAGGAACATATTCCATAAAATAAAATAACCATTTTTTTACCAAAGTTAGGTAGAGAAAAATATCTAGGAATGTAGTATACAAATTTTAAATTTCTTACATTTGTAATTCAAAAGAGATATATAAAACTTCTTTTGACTTTCAAAAATATATTATTATTATTCTAAATATTGTATTCAATCATAGGAATAAAATTCTCAAAATTTTTTATTGAATTTGTCTTATATATGTCTAAATAATATTCGATACACTTTTCTCATCTATAACAGACCTACACAAATTTTATTACACATAAGATATGTCTAAAAATATTATTTCTTTCATAGTCGTTTGCCTCATTTTAACAATAGTTAGTTACTTATTAATTATGTTTAGGGGTATCAATAAATTTTAATTCATCATTTGATTGTAGGCTGCAATATAAACTTATTCTTAGTTATAATTTACTAGGTCCTCAATTATGAACTTATTCTTAGTTATAATTTATTGAGTCCTCAATTTCTTCTAAGAATATAATTTAATCTTTAAATAAATTTAGGATAAGATAGTTTTTTAGATATTTAAAATAGGTATCTTCCATAATATTCCTTATGAGCTTTAGGCAAATCTATTAGGTGAGAGGGGTGGGTTTAATAGTGTACCTACGAGAAGTAATGTAAGTGGTAGTTGGAAGCTTTTTAGATGACATTAACTATAAAAAATGGATGAAATGTTTTATTATAATGTCTTATAATGTGATTAAGAATTTTTAGGGAAAATTTAGGGATAATAAGGGTCCAATGGAAGAAATGCCAAGATTAAACAATACAGGGCAAAATTGTCCTTATTTGGAAGATCACTTTAGGAGATAGTTTTTAAGTAGGGTAGATAATTGTAGTTTCAAATGGATTTATATCTTACAATTTTAACTTATGACCTGATTTTTGTGATAGGAGTGTGAGGTTGTTTTAGAGGTNTTGGAAGATCACTTTAGGAGATAGTTTTTAAGTAGGGTAGATAATTGTAGTTTCAAATGGATTTATATCTTAAAATTTTAACTTATGACCTAATTTTTGTGATAGGAGTGTGAGGTTGTTTTAGAGGATTGGTGAAAAGCACATCTAAACTCGTACTAATGAGGCTAGTTTAAATGATTTGAATGATTTCTTTAGGGAAAGAAATTTTCGTGTTCTAAAAGGAAAGGAATAATAGTGAAAGGTTACTTTAGGATATAAAATTATAATATATAGTATTTGACAAAGTTTTTTTGGGGTTTTAGCCGTTTTAGTTGCATGGAGAAAAAGAGAAAGTAATTATCCACTAGACATAGCTCTAAGCTTTAAGTCTTAGTGGGGCCTTAAAGTCTTGGGTGATTACTGTTTGGGAAAATATTTTAGTTAAATAATAGATATAGATGAAAGNATTATCCACTAGACATAGCTCTAAGCTTTAAGTCTTAGTGGGGCCTTAAAGTCTTGGGTGATTGATGTTTGGGAAAATATTTTGGTTAAATAATAGATGTAGATGAAACNTGATTTTGTAAAGTATCTTCTCATAATTTAAAATTTCAAAGTATAATGAAACTTAAAATTTTAATTTAAAAAATACTTAAAAACTTAAAATTATAATATAGTATTGCAAAGATAAAATTACAGAAAAGAAAATTATAACTTCAAAGTAAATTTGGTCCCCTCATGAGCATTATGTTTGGGCAAATTTTCATGCTGCTTGGACTACATGTGCATGGTTTAGCTATTTCTTATATTTCTTCAAGAAGGCCACCTACCACCATTAGCATGCCTAGCAAAAATTGCACAACTTCACGATATGTGGAAATTATGTGACAATGTGCCTTAAGTTTCTTGCATTTTTGTCTATTATTTGTTCCTATTTTTGTTTTTTCAGTTACTCTGTGTAATTGCATGATATATGTACTTATTTGGGCATAAAAAATGCATTAGCTAGATATTGGAGTGAAATAGGAGGAAACGACTTGAGACACGAGGCCAAAAGAGTCCAAGTCTAGCTCACCTGGGTGGTGTCAAGGTACCACCTTATGGGTGCATGCGCACGACCTAAGCACCCATGCTAAATCCCCAACCAAGCGCTTGGTGCTCTGGCGCCATGTATGTGGTGCCTAGGCGCCCCCTCCAAAACTGGTGTGCCACTTTCTGTGGTACCAATGCATCACCTACACAAACCAAGCAACAATTCAATACAGAAGAAAGAGAACTCCAGAGCTCCAAGGAGAAACCTCGACACCGACTAATTGAAATGGGGATGTAAGGTAGTTTTTATCCACAAGGCATCTTCCAAGGCTAGAAAAAATGTAATTCTTCAAAAGGAAAGAGAATCTCTTACATTTTAGAACTCTTACTCTTTTGTGTGCTAGCATTGTCTTGATTATTCTTCTGCACGAGTGTGAGAGAGCAAAAATTTTGTAAGGGATGGGATTTGTGAGCGACTATTTGGGAGGATTGTCCATAGTGATTATAAGTGAAATAGTGGAGAACATGAATTGACAACAAAAAGTGCAATTCGTTCACTAGTTTTTTTTTCTAAACTCACTTGTGCACTAATTTACTTTGATTAATGCAATGTTTTTCTTATTGTTACAAAACATGTGATGTCACTGTTCTCTTTTCTCTTCTAATTTAGTATGTAGAAATTCTATGGTTTTATTTTTGTGGATGTGACCTGTGTGAAGGTTTTTTATTGTGGTGTTTTATACATTACAATTTTATTTACTTTCAATATGACCAATTGAATGGTTAAAAATCGTTGTGAACTTTGAGTTTTGGAAGACTTCTCAGTGGAACAACCTGTAAAAAACTTTTTACCTAAGAGAATAGAAATATTATTCTTGGATTAGTGCTATTTTAATAGGAAATACTCAACCTTGGGAATTTCACCAAATTTAGGGAATTAAAATTGTTTAATATTCTAAATTTCTTATTATCACCGGAACAAATCTAAGGAAGATTATTATTCATAATAGTGACCATTAAAATGATCACATTGTTAACCCTAGGCTTTTATGATCCAAATCAGGTGAGACACTTTCACTTTTTTGATTTTTCTCTCAAATTTAAACTAGAATTTTCATCTTGGTAAAATTAGGTTAGATACTTTTCAAAAGTACGAACAATCGAACTTTAAACCCATAATCGCTATGATGTGGAGCTCAAAGCAAGCTTTTGGGTAGTATGAAAAGAATACAAGTGAACGACAAAGGACTTCCGTCGATAAATTAATACCGACATGAAACAAGATATACTTCAACTAAATTTTCTTAGTTTAAAATAACATAACTCACAGGATTTCAAGGTAGTTTGTCTAACACGACATAAATCCTCGCACTATCTTTAGGCTCTTACACAAATATGCCATGCAAGATAAGTCATAATTCTCTTCTGGCTCTGACGTTGTCATTTGGTACGATGTAAACCCTCCTATCTTTGTAGGCTAATTGCATTATTTGCGTATCATGCAGATGTAAGCCTTGAATAATAAAATTGGCAGGATTAAAAAATCACATAATATCATTTTCAAAGATTTAAAGCCAAACAATATGATAGTTCAGGAAGTTACTGAGGTTTTCCTCGAATCTGTGACATCCCCTACCTTTCACTCCATTGACTCTTAAAAATAAATATTCCTACTTGAGCCACTCCTACTTGACTTTTCTATGTCAAATCTTGAAAACCTAAACATTGAATTCTTGAAGACAAAGAACTCTGATCATCATCAAGAGTTTTCTTAAGTGACTTCGGTCATTTAGGATGTAATTAACTATAGAGGGTTGCCCTTATAGAGAACTTGAAACTTAGATAGTATAAACACTATCTAATCTTTATATTAGATAGGGGAACTTGTCAATCACACAAAAAATGTTCGCAAACCAAATGAATGTTATAAATTCCTTAGTTTATTTAATCGATCCCGCTGTCAAGTAATGTGCCTATTGCTCAAGATAGATGCATTGTTTGTAGTGTTATGCTCAGTTACTTAAATAATTAAAATGTATGAAATCCATTAGGTCTCATTTTTCAAATTTAAAATAATATTTTTCAAGAATCAAATATATTTATATATAAATTTATATATTAAATATATTTTTGAAGCAACTAACCAAATTTTGACTGGCACTGTGTCGGTTTAAAGTTTTCACTTATTTTGTGATGAGCAAGAATAGACTTTCGTAACACCAACACTAAGTCACAAACTTGGAATGTTCTTAGATGAACCGATTTTTCATGTGTCTGTAACATTTTGGCCTAATATACCTCTAGATTTTGATGAGTTTCCAACGTTTACCTTCCAAACTGTCATGGTCTTTGAGCCGCAGTTTTGCATATTCTTCTTTTGTTATCTTATTAGGGATTTCTATTCTGAGTGGCAGGAGTTACACTTCAAGTAAAAATACAACCTCAGACCCATACAATAGAGTGAACGATGTTGACTGTGTCGATGTTCTGTATGTTGCACGGTAAGCCCACAAAGCTTCTGACAACTATTCATGCAACTGTCTTGTGTTGCCGATTAATGTCTTTTTCAAAATTTGAACAATAGTCTTGCTAATGGGTTCAACCAGACTATTGGCCTTAGGGTGGTAGATTGTTGAGTATCTCCAATCTATTATGGTCATTCTAACAAAGTTGCTTATTTTGTATTCTTGAAGGCTGCAACATTGTCTGAAATTATTCTTTGAGGAACACCAAATCTATAAACGATCTGATTCTTGAAGAACTACAGAATATGGTTTTCTTTAACCTCCTTTAGTGGTATTTCCTTTGCCCACCTAGAGAATTAATATGTAGAGGCAAGAATAAACTGGTGTCCTTTGGAGTCTGGAAGGTCTACATGGCCCACTATGTTTGTGCCCCAACACTTAAATGACCATGACACAATTGTCAAGTGTAGCACGTTTGGAGGTTGGTGTAAGCCCACTCCATGTAACTGACATTGATGACACCTCTTGGTGGTCTTTAAGCAATCTATCATCAATGCCAACCAGCAGTATCCCAATCTCTTAATTTTCATCTTCATTTTAGGCTTTGACTGGTGTGCACAATAGCGACCTAAGTGGGCTTCTTGAACAATGTTTTGAGTCTGAATTTTGATCAAACATCGTAACCACATCTAGTCAAAGGATTGTTTTTCAAAGTTTACAAAAATGCTCACTTCTTGAATTGATTTGTCATATATTTATCTTCTTGTAACTTTTCAATTTGTAAATATTCAATAAATGGTTACGCCAATCTTCACTTTCTTCTTTGATAGCTACTACTGCTGTATTGGTACTAATTTTGTGGAGATTATCTATGTTGACTTGTGAGAGAGCTTATTGCGCCTGCATCAAGATAGAAATGTGATCCACCTTTGGACATGTAAACTTATTTGTGAGCTTTTCCAAAGCATCTGTTAACTGGTTTTCTCCTCCTAGAATTCTAAAGAGTGTAACATTTGGATTTCACTCCAACAGGTTCGTCATAGGTGTTCTTTCTAGTAAGTATTATAAGTCTAATAAACTTGAACCAATTTTAGTCAAAAGTAGGATTTGAAATTGTTTATTTCTTATAAATTAATAGAGCTTAATTCAAGTTACTACCTCAAAGGTGGTTATCATCTTAATTTAGAATTCAAGGCATATCATTTTTTTACTATGCCTAAGTCCCCATTTTTAGGGGCCTGTTGTAGAAATATATATCCTTCCTCAATCTTATATTATCATATTATATGTCCAAAATTTTTAATAAAACAATTCATTCAATAAAACTAAATTATGTTTTTAAAATATTAATGACTAATATAGGATAGTTTGAAATTCTTGTAAGCTTTTTGATATTTAGTATTTCTTACCTTCCAACGAATTCTAAGAGTTTTTTTTTTAAACATCATATCTCCTAGAATGCAAGTAATTAAAAGAGCTTATCTTATAAGGAAGATATTCCATAAAATAAAATAACCATTTTTTTACCCAAGTTAGGCAGGAAAAAATATCTAGGAATGTAGTATACAAATTTTAAATTTCTTACATTTGTTATTCAAAGAGATATATATAAAACTTCTTTTGACTTTCAAAAATATATTATTATTATTCTAAATATTGTATTCAATCATAGGAATAAAATTCTCAAAATTCTTTTTGTTGAATTTGTCTTATGTATGTCTAAATAATATTCGATACACTTTTCTCATCTATGACAGACCTACACCTATTTTATTACACATAAGATATGTATAAAAATATTATTTCTTTCATAGTCGTTTGCCTCATTTTAACAATAGTTAGTTACTCATTAATTATGTTTAGGGGTATCAATGAATTTTAATTCATCATTTGATTGTAGGCTGCAATATAAACTTATTCTTAGTTATAATTTACTAGGTCCTCAATTATGAACTTATTCTTAGTTATAATTTATTGAGTCCTCTATTTCTTCTAAGAATATAATTTAATCTTTAAATAAATTTAGGATATNTCAGAGAAAATTCCATTTACTGTGAAAGAACATAATTTCGTTACAAATGTAGAAACTTGAGCACCAAGAGAACAAAAAATNACCTCCAAACCAAAAATAAAACTTTTAATAAGTAAACACATGAAATATTATGCCCACAGTTAACTTGGAGGTAATCCATGTGGGAAAAAATACATGCAAAAAAAAAAAATTGAAAATAAAAGTTGCACCAAATTGTGATTCAACATGTATATCATTGCATAAACCGTCATTACAATAAACATTAAGCATTTTCAAAACACATTGCATATAAAGTAATAAGAAAATTAACAACATCCTTTCACCCGCAACTATAGCATCTATAATTTGCTCTCTCAACTTCATCGTCTCTCCGGCACCTTCCCCATCATGGGTACAAGACTCAGACAAATCTCTTTCAGCTTGTGATATTGATTGCTTTAGGCAATATACATATGCTTTATTAGGGACATGTGAATGATCTTCATATTTTTTGTTGAAGTCAATGTCACTAGGTGAAGGTTGCCAGTGAATGTAGCTGTGTAGAGTTATTGTAGCGATCAAAATCTACACTTATTTGTTGAACATATATATGGGCATATCTCACAGAATAAGCCATTATTTCTTCCAAACTCTACCTTTTCTTTCAATAACATCGCGTAAGTATGTTTCCCTCTTATTAAACATCTATTTCCTACCCCAAGAAATGTTGCTAGCTCTTTCAAAATCAAGAATGTTGTATTTGGTATCAGAAAATGATTTGAGAGTTCATCTTTGTAAGGGATATCAAACATCAACCAAATAAAATTTCTTTAATATAATTATAATGATTATTATTGCATTAAAAGTACCATTTCATTTATTCTTATTAAAGCAAACCTAGGGGTGGCTTCAAAAAGTTATATTTCTGAGTTCACGTGGTAAATTTGAATATGTGACTGTTGTGTGCACTGTCTTTTGATCTGACAATAACAAAAGTGAAGCACAAGTTAAAGTTGCTTGTAGCCTTTACATTTTGTGTGGGTGAAGTGTATCGCTTGATATTTGTGATCTTTCACTATTAGACATGCATGCATCTACATGTGTTCCATCAATTGCTTCAATATAATCCAAAAGCATTTATCAAAGGCATTGGAATTACAATGTTCAAGTAAATTCAAGAAAATATGAATGCATGCATTTACCTTAAAATATAACATATAATGTTGGCTCTTTGGGGGATTTAGAATGTGGGGTCTTTGGGTTTGATAATTTTTTTATGAAAAGCTGATCAGAGCATTCAACCTAATTGAAAAATATCTACTAATTGTTTCTAATGAGTGTTGGAATCGCTCAATGGCTCCTCTAATAGATTCATTCTATGATAAAATGTAAAGGGTTATGGCTAATACCTCTTTGGAAGTCATCTGGAAGGAACCAAGAAGTCCATGATTCTTATGTAGTTCTTCTAATAGATCAATGAAAATGGGTTATTTCATACAAAACATATTGCTAAATACTGTCGGGTGACCCGCAAACAACTACCCAGCCGACTTATTGCCGAAGTATGCAAATGTCATGCAAGGAGAGCGAGCAATATATGAGTTGTAATATTCATACATGAAGCATAACAGAGCTGCAATCCTTCTTATGTGTCTTTCTCTATCCATCTTTTTCATTGTTATGCAGCTACCACACATAAATAACATTGAATTAAAGAGAGTATCTAAGAAATAAAAACTCAAGCATATCAAAAGTAGCACTAATATGCCCCCATATAAAATAAAAATAAAATGTCCAAAAAATAAAATAAAAATTATGCATCTTAGTTGTCATGGAATAGAGAAAGATGGATAGAGAAAGACACATAAGAAGAACTTCTTAAAATGATGACCATTGGAACGAAAAATATATACCATGACGACCATTGGAACGAAAAGAACCAAGAAACATAAATGTGTGGCACATAATATAAGGTTATCTCATGAAAACATAAAGTCCCATTTAAATTTCCAAAACTCAAAAAGGTAACAAAAAAGAAATATCTTAAATCTATTAACACTACACCAGCAATACCACCACCATATCATCAACACAAACACACCAATACCTCCAACCCAACACAACAACACCTTCAACCCAACACACCACCACACACTACCATCACCACACCAATGACACACCACTACCAGAATATTATCAACCCAACACACCATCAAATCCAAACTAACACACTATCACCACCACACCAACAACACGCCACCATCACACCATCAACACACTACCATCACCATCCCATGTACACAAACCACCATCACTACACCAACACACCACCACACATAACAACTACACACCAACACCACGTCGTCACGACCAATACACTACCACCAACACCAACATCACCATCTCCAACCCAACACACCAGCACACATACCATCTGCACCCCACCACTCAACCACTATCACATCACCTCGACCAACACACTACCTACAACACCACCACCACTACCACCCCCACCACCATCTCCAACCCAACACACCACGACGACCACTCCCATCTACCACACTAACAAACCACCCACCACACAATCAAAATGCATCCAACACCACTCTCATGTACACATACCACCACCACCACCTTAAGATCACCACACAAAGCTTCTATGAGCATCTTCAAAACATTCTAACACATTCTCATCACCTCCACAACAATCCTAGACCTCTCATGGGCTTTAAAAGCATCCAACCTAAAAGCACTTAATGACATCCACACCCCCATTCCACTTAGTGAAATGTTGTCCCATTTCCTCCAGAAACATCCATCGAACACCATTGAACAATTCATCATAGCCCCAAGCCCAATTTACGGCTCCACTCCATCAATTTTCCAAAGTCAAAAAAACTTATTTTTTTGGTTTTGCATCAAAACTCCTCCAAACTCAAAATCGAACCTCTCAAAAGCTTCACCAGCCAAAATGAAACACTCAAAAAGTCTTTTTTTCTTTATTCCAAGCAGATAGAACATTTTAACTAAGAAAGAAGGTAACCCGCCCAGAACAACTAAAATAAAAAATTGAGCATATATGGATGCCACAAATCAAAAAGTGCTTCTAAGCCTCCAAATCCATAGAGATAAGCACATTCCAAGTCCATTCGCTCTAGAGGCCATAAACTCCAATTCGCGTCATTCCAGAACCCACAAATCTCAAATTCATTTATTCTAGAGGCCACAAATCGAAAAAATAAGTCACAAAAGAGCCTAACATCGCAAATCGAGTAGAGCAAAGAGTAGAAACACCAAAAGAAAAATGGTAGAGGAGACTAAAATCCAAAAACCCATTCGCATGGTACTAGAATATCGATTTCACAGTAGAGTAAAACTACAAATTACACAACAAAACCCACACAGTCCAAATCAACCTCAAACTGCAAAGATAAATGATAGAACCCCATGGGAGAGCGAGGGAAGAGGACTCCTTACGACAAAGATGCGAGAGAGGAGATGGCCTTAGGGCTGAAACGCGAGAGAGGAAGCGCAAGAGAGGCAGAGACACGAAGGATAGTCAAGGGCATAGATGGGGAGGTAGGGAGGAGAAAAAATAACAAAAAAAATGAGGACAACAGGATCAAACCCACGACCTGTATTTACGGGCGTAGAGTCGAAGATGCTGCAGCGCTGCCAGAACCAAACAAATGAAACTGCTTTTTCCCACTATGTTGCAGCCTTGTCGCCACGCCAAACAGAACCTTAAAGTCAACATAAATTAACATATTTGTCCATATTTAAAAATTTTGGAATAGGAGAAATTCATCTTACAATCAAAATTGAAGTTCATTAAATTCAAATTTTCATAATCTTTTGACGATTTTCTATCCATATCAAATCTTATGAAAGATGCAAGATATAATCATCAGTCATCTTATTACTCATTTAATTTGATTATACCTACCTCTATATGTTTCAATTGCAACAATTAAGTGTGCATTTTCTTACAATAATTCGAATGAAACATTATGGAAAGATGATTTTCCAATAAATTTATTACTTGCTTTCACTCACGATATTAAAATATAGTTCNACCTCCAAACCAAAAATAAAACTTTTAATAAGTAAACACATGAAATATTATGCCCACAGTTAACTTGGAGGTCATCCATGTGGGAAAAAATACATGCAAAAAAAAATTGAAAATAAAAGCTGCACCAAATTGTGATTCAACATGTATATCATTGCATAAACCGTCATTACAATAAACATTAAGCATTTTCAAAACACATTGCATATAAAGTAATAAGAAAATTAACAACATCCTTTCACCCGCAACTATAGCATCTATAATTTGCTCTCTCAACTTCATCGTCTCTCCGGCACCTTCCCCATCATGGGTACAAGACTCAGACAAATCTCTTTCAGCTCGTGATATTGATTGCTTTAGGCAATATACATATTCTTTATTAAGGACATGCAAATGATCTTCGTATTTTTTGTTGAAGTCAATGTCACTAGTTGAAGGTTGCCAGTGAATGTAGCTGTTGAGAGTTATTGTAGCGATCACAATCTACACTTATTTGTTGAACACATATATGGGCATATCTCACAGAATAAGCCATTATTTCTTCCAAACTCTAACTGTTTTTTCAATAACATCGCGTAAGGATGTTTTCCTCTTATTAAACATCTATTTCCTACCCCAAGAAATGTTGCTAGCTCTTTCAAAATCAAGAATGTTGTATTTGGTATCAAAAAATGATTTGAAAGTTCATCTTTGTAAGGGATATCAAACATCGACCAAATAAAATTTCTTTAATATAATTATAATGATTATTATTGCATTAAAAGTATCATTTCATTTATTCTTATTAAAGCAAACCTAGGGGTGGCTTCAAAAAGTTATATTTCTGAGTTCACGTGGTAAATTTGAATATGTGACTGTTGTGTGCACTGTCTTTTGATCTGACAATAACAAAAGTGAAGCACAAGTTAAAGTTGCTTGTAGCCTTTACATTTTGTGTGGGTGAAGTGTATCGCTTGATATTTGTGATCTTTCACTATTAGACATGCATGCATCTACATGTGTTCCATCAATTGCTTCAATATAATCCAAAAGCATTTATCAAAGGCATTGGAATTACAATGTTCAAGTAAATTCAAGAAAATATGAATGCATGCATTTACCTTAAAATATAACATATAATGTTGGTCCTGTGAAATCTCTTTGGGGGATTTAGAATGTGGGGTCTTCGGGTTTGATAATTTCTTATGACTAGCTGATCAGAGCATTCAACCTAATTGAAAAATATCTATTAATTGTTTCTAATGAGTGTTGGAATCGCTCAATGGATCCTCTAATAGATTCATTCTATGATAAAATGTAAGGGGTTATGGCTAACACCTCTTTGGAAGTCATCCGGAAGGAACCAAGAAGTCCATGATTCTTATGTAGTTCTTCTAATAGATCAATGAAAATGGGTTATTTCATACAAAACATATTGCTAAATATTGTCGGGTGACCCACAAACAACTACCCAGCCAACTTATTGCCGATGGATGCAAATGTCATGCAAGGAGAGCGAACAATATATGAGCTGTAATAGTCATACATGAAGCATAACAGTACTGCAGTTCTTCTTATGTGTCTTTCTCTATCCATCTTTTTCATTATTATGCAGCTACCACATATAAATAATATTGAATTAAAGAGAGTATCTAAGAAATGAAAACTCAAGCATATTGAAAGTAACACAAATAATGCCCTCATAAAAATAAAAAATAAAATGTCCAACAAATAAAATAAAAATTATGCATCTTGGTTGTCATGGAATAACTCAAGTAATTAACCTACGGTAAGAGGTCATCGATATAAAGAACACTACCTGGGCCAGGTCTCCAAGCAACTTATAACGAACAAATAAAACGACATTTCCTCATAAATTTTTGGAGTTGCTTCTAGAATTCACATGACTTGCTGAATATAAGCTGCTTGTGATGTGTTAGAACTGTGTAATTTGGCTTCTAATGAAAATTGCACCCTCTTATTTTTTTTATCAACCCTAGGAAACTTGCATGACTAGTACATTCAACTTCATTGATTTTAGGACTAAGGCCTTCATTGGATTTAGCAGTTTTCTCAGCATCTATATGCTCAGTTATGCCAGCAAGCCCTCTCTCACTTTGTGTCTATGCATGATCACCCTTAGTCATGACTCCACCAAACATACGATCTAACTTTTTTCAAGCTCGGAGTCATGCTGCTGGATTTAAATTCTTGGACATTTGAAATGA
Organism: Phalaenopsis hybrid cultivar; assembly: GCA_002079205.1. NCBI lineage: Eukaryota > Viridiplantae > Streptophyta > Magnoliopsida > Asparagales > Orchidaceae > Phalaenopsis > Phalaenopsis hybrid cultivar. The sequence continues at coordinate 18,680 of JXCR01147449.1, read as the reverse complement.
CCTACAAATTAATGGATGAATGACATGTTGATGTAATTGAAAAAAAAGATGTGAAGGATTGGACATTTCATAAATTCTCTCCTACAATCACTCGACCAATCGTTCTTATGTCGCATCGACGGTTCACTTTATCATATCCAAACCCAAGCCCATGTATTCTCGCCTTAACTCTTTCCATATTTTCCAAACTCTTTCCAAGTAATCCCACTCGTTCTTTAATTGCATTTTAACATACTCTCATTTTGTGCTTTCCTCAAACTTTTTTATTATATTATGTCATCCTTCCTTGTTAAGGAGGTGGTTGGCCCGTTTCTCAATTCCACCTCTTTAAGAAAAAGATTACAAAATATTAGCTTCATTTATTTATCCCACATGGCTGACGGATTGATTTATTTTTTCATTACCATGACGACCATTGGAACGAAAAGAACCAAGAAACATAAATGTGTGGCGCATAATATAAGGTTATCTCATGAAAACATAAAGTCCCATTTAAATTTCCAAAACTCAAAAAGGTAACAAAAAAGAAACATCTTAAATCTATTAACACTACACCAACAATACCACCACCATATCATCAACAGAAACACACCAATACCTCCAACCCAACACAACAACACCTTCAACCCAACACACCACCACACACCACCATCATCACACTAACGACACACCACTACCATAATATTATCAACCCAACACAACATCAACTCCAAACTAACACACTATCACCACCACACCAACAACACACCACCATCACACCATCAACACACTACCATTACCACTCTCATGTACACACACCACCATCACTACAACACCACACATAAAAACTACACACCAACACTACATCGTCACGACCAATACACTACCACCAACACCAACATCACCATCTCCAACCCAAGACACCAGCACACATACCATCTACACCCCACCACTCAACCACTACCACATCACCTCGACCAACACACTACCTACAACACCACCAGCACTACCACCCACACCACCATCTCCAACCCAACACACCACCACCACCACTCCCATCTACCACACTAACAAACCACCCACCACACAATCAACATGCTACCAACACCACTCTCATGTACCACCACCCCAACATCACCACACAAAGGTTCTCTGAGCATCTTTAAAACATTCTAACACATCCTCATCACCTCCACAACAATCGCAAACCTCTCATGGGCTTTAAAGGCATCCAACCTGAAAGCACTTAATGACATCCACATCCCCATTCCACTTAGTGAAATGTTGCCCCATTTCCTCCAGAAACATCCACATAACACCATTGAACAATTCCTCATAACCCCAAGCCAAATTTACAACTCCACTCCATCAATTTTCCAAAGTCGAAAAAACTTCTTTTTTGGTTTTGCATCAAAACTCCTCCAAACTCAAAATCGAACCTCTCAAAAGCTTCACCAGCCAAAATGGAACACTCCAAAACTCTTTTTTTCTTTATTCCAAGCAGATAGAACATTTTATCTAAGAAAGAGGGTACCCCGCCCAGAACAACTAAAATAAAAAAATGGAGCATATATGGATGCCACAAATCAAAAAGTGCTTCTAAGCCTCCAAATCCATAGAGATAAGCACATTCCAAGTCCATTCGCTCTAGAGGCCATATACTCCAATTCCCGTCATTCCAGAACCCACAAATCTCAAATTCATTTATTCTAGAGGCCAGAAATCGAAAAAATAAGTCACAAAAAACCCTAACATCACAAATCGAGTAGAGCAAAGAGTAGAAACAACAAAAGAAAAATGTTAGAGGATACTAAAATCCAAAAACCCATTCGCATGGTACTAGAATATCGATTTTACAGTAGAGTAAAACTACAAATTACACAACAAAACCCACACAATCCAAATCAACCTCAAACTGCAAAGATAAATGATAGAACCCCATGGGAGAGCAAGGGAAGAGGACTCTTTATGACAAAGATGCGAGAGAGGAGATGGCCTTAGGCTGAGACGCGAGAGAGGAAGCACAAGAGAGGTAGAGACACGAAGGATAGTCAAGGGCATAGATGGGGAGGAAGGGAGGAGAAAAAATAACAAAAAAATGAGGACAACATGATCAAACCCACGACCTGTATTTACGGGCGCAGAGTCGAAGATGTTGCAGCGCTGCCAGAACCAAACAAATGAAACTGCTTTTTCCCACTATGTTGCAGCCTTGTCGCCACGCCAAACAGACCCTTTAAGTCAACATAAATTAAAATATTTGTCCATATTTTAAAATTTTGGAATTGGAAAAATTTATCTTACAATCAAAATTGAAGTTCATTAAATTCAAATTTTCATAATCTTTTCACGATTTTCTATCCATATCAAATCTTAAGAAAGATGCAAGATATAACCATCAGTCATCTTATTGATCATTAAATTTGATTATACCTACCTCTATATGTTTCAATTGCAACAATTAAGTGTGCATTTTCTTACAATAATTCGAATGAAACATTATGGAAAGATGATTTCCAATAAACTTATTACTTGCTTTCACTCACGATATTAAAATATAGTTTAAAGTTAAATTAATTATCAATGCTTTTGATGAAATGAAGAAATACGAAGCACAACTTGAGCTGTTTAATTATAATTAATTACTTTGAAAGTTATTCTGCTTAAAAAATTATTTATTTAACCCCTTTTGTCATCTTATGTCAAACCCATCATCCTTTACTAATAAGCCAAGATGAGCTACAGCGAATTAAAAGGATTGCTATGCAATTGAGCGACTCACATGGGAGAAAAATTTGTGTGCATAAGACGTACGCAGCGTTGCGTGTGTCCGGGAGGATATTCAAAGGGTATTGGGGGGTTATATCCACGTTTTACCTCTTGTAACTTTCTCGTAACTTACCTGTAACATACAAATATATGAAAACAGAAGTGCAAAATTTACTAGAAGGTACAGATAGGTTATAAGGGAGATAACGCGGGTATAACCCCCAATATCCTCTAAATAACCTCTCATACGTACGCAGCGCATTAGCCACAAATTTGTGTCCCGACGTCCCATTTTCTTGGTAGGATAATTGAATATTTTAATTCAATGATAGAATTTCGCTGCATAAATTTAAGTGGGACAGAAATTAATCTCAAATTCTTTACAATTTTCAAAAATNGAGCTACAGCGAATTAAAAGGATTGCTATGCAATTGAGCGACTCACATGGGAGAAAAATTTGTGTGCATAAGGCGTACGCCGCGTTGCGTGTGTCCGGGAGGTTATTCAAAGGGTATTGGGGAGTTATATCCACGTTTTACCCCTTGTAACTTCCTCGTAGCTTACCTGTAACATACAAATATATGAAAACAAAAGTGTAAAATTTACTAGAAGGTACATATATGTTGTAAGGGGTATAACGCGGGTATACCCCTCCCAATACCCTCTAAATAACCTCCCAGACGTACGCAGCGCATTAGCCACAGATTTGTGTCCCGACGTCCCATTTTCTTGATTGGATAATTGAATATTTTAATTCAATGATAGAATTTCGCTGCATAAGTTTAAGTGGGACAGAAAATAATCTCAAATTCTTTACAATTTTCAAAAAATTGAGCTGGCATCCACAGGATTGGTGAGGAAACTTGATTCATGGACATCGAAACTTTGAAGGCCGAGGAAGTCCACTTCCGCAGTTCCTCGAGATCCACAGCTTAATTAAACGCCGGAAGAGACGCTGCAACTCAACACTCTCAAGCCATGGCCAGGCCGAATCACATTAGCTCTTTCTTATCTACTGATGGTTGCGATGAACAGAAAACAGCAATTTCTTCTACTTAATTTGGGCGTAGAACGTAACGGCTACATAAATAAGTAATAAGAGCATTTCCCCCAAACCCAATTTATTTGATAGTCTCAAACTTGACTTCATTATTACTTTTGAAGAACATTACGGGTCTGTTTGGGACAGTTGAAACTTAATAATAAGCTGCTGCGTAGAATCTTTCAGTCTATTTGCTCATAAAAAATACTCACAGTTTTGTGTGATTCTCCGTGGGCGCCTATAAAACTGCCTATCATAGTAATGTGACTGACGTGAAGTTTGCACGGAACTTTGAAATCCACAATAGCAGTGCAATCCTCTGGAGGTACCAGAAATCCTGAAGCTTATGTTTCCTAAAGGCTTGAAAAAGCAATCCTTAGACATAGCACAAGTAAAAATTGATAATAAAAATAATTCATTAAAGTTTTATGCAGTTGTGAGGTCTCTAAAAATTTACTATATAAACTAATGAATCTGTCACTACATGAAAACAATAGACCTTATAAAAAAATGATTTTTGATTGCCTTTAACTCGTGTAATACCAAACTCTTGTGTGTCACATATACATATCACAAAAAAAGACCATCCGGAAGAACCTTAAAAATCGTGACATCGAAAAAGAGACGGTCTTGATTGACTTCATTAGGATTTCACACCAACCAATGACGACATACATGCTATCTAGAAAAACCCATAAAGTCCAATGTCTCGTCATAGACCTCGAAAACTCACCAAAAGGAAAAAAAGAAATAAAAAAAAAAAAAAAAAAAAACATACAAATTGCAAAAAAATCCAAAACAGTGATTATCAAATGCATAAGGAATAAAAGTAAACATAAACTGTATAAAATAATGATGCAATAAACAATGAATGTCTTCAACAACCATTATAATTAACAGAAATGAAAACTAACATTCCCTCCAATCACACTTCAACTATTGCATCTGTAATTCATTCCCCCAACTCTTTCATCTCTCTTGCAGATTCCCCATATTTAGTGCATGTCTCAGGAACATAATTTTCGGTCTGTGACGAAGATTGTAGAAGGTGGTACTCATATGCCTTAACAGGGACATGTGCATGATCCCTGTCTGCCCTACAGAAGTCAATGTCGTTGCGGGAAGGATGCCATCAAATATAATTGTGGAGAGTGATCATGACAATCACAACTTGCACCTATTTGGGAAGCGAGTAAGATGTCATATCGCGAAATATAACCCATTTATTCTTCCAAACACCAAAAGTCTTTCAATGACATCGCGTAAGGAGGAATGTCTTCTGTTGAACATTTTTTTTTCTGCTCCATCCGACATTGTTTGCTCGGTCAAAATTAGGTATATAATATCTCGTATAAAAATATGGCTTGAGATGCCCTCGCTGCAAAGGATACCCACAATGACCAAATAGTATTTACCTTATGTGAATTGAATGATCAGTGTTAAAGGACAGAAAATTAGGAGAGTAGTTCAATCTTAAGCAAACTTGTGGGTGGATGTGGGAAGTTGTAGTTATTCTGTGTTGAAGATTTGAAAATTCAACTGTTATGTGCACTGCCCTCTTAACCGGTCATGACAAAAGTGAAACACATGTTGAAGTCGCATACCACCATGACATTCTGCATCGGGGGCCCAAAACGGCCGATGAATTTGATCTTCTCATTATTTAGAACACATGCATCAAAGTGTGTTCCATCGATTACTCTAGTACAATTCTAGGAAAATAACGAAGGGTTACATAATTATGATATATATATATATAAAAATTGAATGTAATAAATATGAGAAATTGCTTTAAAGTATGATATATACCGTGCATCGTGTGAAATCTTTACGGGGGTCCATTCGAATGTAGGATCTGTTAGCTTTATAACTTATGAAAAAAATACGACAAGTGCATTAAACCTTACTGAGAATTATCTGCAAATCATTATGAAAGAGTGTTAAAATCACTCCATTGCTCATTGCATTGATTCATTCTATGATAATATGTATAGGGTTATTGGTAACATCTCTCCTGAAGACATTCTAGATGAGCCATCCATGATTTCCATGCAGTTCCTCCAATAGATTAGCGAATACTGCTTGTGTCATGCTGAACAAATTGGTAAATCTCATTGGGTGGCCCACAAGAAACTCCCCACAAGAATCTAATAAAGTTATGAACAAAACCAACATAAGAAAATATCATTATTGAAGTAAATAGAAAACATAACGATGAATGAAAAACTCTTAAGTAAATTGACATGTCTAAAGTAGCATGAAAAACCATAAACAAATAAAAATGTCCAAAGTAAATAAATAAATAACAAATATGAAATATCCTACAAGAATCTAATAAAAAAGTCCCTCAAATGTCTCTGATCCCATGCAAATAACATAGGTAAGCTACCCTACGGTCATCGGTCATCTTCATGAAAAACTCTCTCCGGTTCAAATCTTCAAGAAACTTCATAGAGAACAAATACGCAGACACGTCCTTATAAATTTATGATGGACTTTAATCACTTTAAATAGTCCTAACCATCTGGATTTCAGTTTTCTAAATAATCTCAATCTTGTATTATATAATAAAACTTCTTGTCCAGGTTCAAACTTCTTTTTAATAGTATTTCAATCATATCATATTTTTATTTTCTCTTAATAGTTTTTTGCATTATCATATGTTTCATTTCTAATCTCCTTAAGTTCATTAAGTTGCAACAATCTTTTCTCACCAACATATTTTAGATTAAAATTAAATTCCTTAATATCCCAAAACGCTTTATGCTCCAATTCTACTGGTAAGTGACATGTCTTTCCAAAAATAAGTCTATTGGGGACATTCCTATAGGAGTTTTATAAGCAATTATGTATGCTCATAATACAGTATCTAACCTAGCAGACCAATCCAATTTATAAGGATTTACAGGTTTTTCTAAAATTTGTTTTATTTCACGATTTGATATTTCTGCTAGACCGCTGGTCTGAGGATGACAAACAATAAAGAATTTATGCAAAATATCATATTTTTTTAATTAATTTCTTGATTCTCTTATTCCTAAAATGGGATCATCTATCTGTAATAATTACTCTCGGCATTCCATATCTTGTAAAAATTTTTTTTATTTAAAAATTTAGAAACACTCCGAGCATCATATTTAGGTACAACAACAACTTCAATCCATTTGGACCTATAATCAATAGTAATTAATATATATAAATTTTCAAATGAAGGCATAAATGGTCCCATAAAATCTAATCCTCACACATCAAAAATTTCAACTTCCAATGTGTAATTTAGAGGCATTTCATTTCTTTTAGAAATTTTTCTTACTCGCTGACATCGATCGCATGTTTTAATATATTCATTAACATCTCTAAAATGAGTAGGCCAATAAAATCCAGCTTGCAAAATTTTAGATGCAATTCTATTTGTTCCAAAATGTCCTCCAAATTCAGAATCATGACATCTTTCAATTATTTGTTGAGTTTCTTTATAAGACACACACCTTCTAATAATTAGATCTTTACATTCTTTATATAAATATGGGTCATCCAAAAAATAGAATTTTGAATCATATATAATTTCTTTAATTGTTGATTCTTAATATCTAGAGGTAGAATATCACTTATGATATAATTTACTATATCGGCATACCACGGTATATTTATTTCATCAATATTATATAATTGTTCCTCAGGGAAATTTTCTAAAATTTCATTTACAAAGTTAGTTAATATTTATTTTTCTAGTCTTGACAAATGATCGGCTATTTGATTATCATTTCCCTTTCTATCAACTACAATAAAATCAAACTCTTGGAATAGAAGTATCCATCTAATTAATCTTAGTTTAGCATCATTCTTTTGCATCAAGTATTTGGTAGCAGAATGATCTGTATGCATTATACATTTGGTTCCAATCAAGTAAGGTCTAAATTTATCAAAAGCATAGACAATAGATAATAACTCTCTTTCAGTAGTAGTTTAATTAATTTGAGCATCATTTAGAAATTTACTTGCATAATATATTACTTTAAAAACTTTGTTGTGCCTTTGTCCTAAAATAGCTCTAATAGCATAATCACTAGCATTACAAATTATTTCAAATGGTTTCTCCCAATCAGGTGGAATTATTATAGGTGCAGTGATTAATTATTCTTTCAATAGTTCAAATGCTTTTATGCATTCCTCATTAAAATCAAATTTTGTATCTTTTTCTAAAAGTTTGCATAATGACTTAGTTATTTTTGAAAATTTTTTTATATAACTTCTGTAGAAACCAGCATGTCCTAGAAAACTTCTTACCCCTTTAACCGTAGTAGGAGGTGGTAATTTTTCAATAGCTTGAATTTTTGTAGGATCTACTTCCATATCATTTTCAGAAACTTTATGCCCAAGTACACTTTCTCCTGCAACCATAAATTGACATTTTTCTCAATTTAGTACTAGGTTGATTTTTTTACATAATTCTAGAACTTTTTCTAAATTATTTAAACGTAATTCAAATGAAGTCCCAAATACAAAAAAATCATCCACAAATACTTTCATTCCGTGTTCAATCAAATTACTAAAAATTGACATCATACATCTTTGAAATGTTGCAGGTATATTGCATAGTCCAAAAGGCATTCCACGAAAAGCAAATGTTCCATAAGGGCTTGTAAATGTTGTCTTCTCTTGATCCTCAGGAGCAATTAGAATTTGATGATAACTGGTATATCCATCTAAAAAGCAGTAATATTTGTTTCCAGCAAATCTATCCAACATTTGGTTTAAAAAGGGTAAAGGAAGGTGATCTTTCCTAGTGACCATATTTAATTTTCTATAATCTATACAAATTCGCCAACCAGTAACTTGTCTTATAAAAATTAATTCATTTTTCTCATTTACTTCAATGGTCACTCTTCTTTTGTCTGGAACACTGTGAATTGGAATCACCCAAGCACTATCTGAAATAGGATATATAATTTCAGCATTTAACCATTTTAAGATTTCTTTTTTAACAACCTCTTTCATTATTGGGTTTAATCTACTATGAGGATCAACTTTAGGTTTGTATTGATCATCTAATAGAATTCTGTGTATACAAATTGAAGGACTAATTCCTTTAATATCTGCTAAAGTCCTTCCAAAAGCCTTTTTATATCTTTTCAACATTTCTATTATTTTTTGTTCTTGAATTTCAATTAACTCAGAAGATATAATAACAGGCAATGTACATGAATCTCCTAAAAACACATATTTTAAATGAGCAGGTAATATTTTCTGTTCGAGTTCAGGTGGTTCAATGCTTGAAGTAATAAGATTTTTATTATCGTTTTACCATAAATCTAAAGTTTCAATTTTTTTCCTAATATAATTCTAAATTCTCTTCTTTTATTTCATTCTCATTCTCACTAAATTCTTCTTGCCTTAATTTTTCTTGAAACACTTTCTTAAATTACTCATTACTTAGATAATTAGTAACTTCCATCCTAAAACATTCATTATCTTTTTCTATTGCAGAATATTTCATAGCTTTTGTAATATTAAATGTTACTTCTTAATCATTAACTCTCATTATTAATTCTCATTTTTGCACATTTATCATAACTCTCCCTGTTGCAAGAAACAGCCTCCCCAAAATAATAGGAATCTGTCTTCCTCCATATCTAATACTATAAAGTCTACAGGAAAAATAAATTTATTCACTTTTACTAATACATCTTTTATAACTCCTTTAGGATAAGTTATTGATCGATCAACTAATTGAAGAGTTACAATAGTAGGGGAAATCTATCTCAAATTTAAACGTTTAAAAATTGATAGAGGCATAAGATTGATACTCGCTCCTAAATCACATAAGGCTTTTCCAAAAAACTTTTCACCAATTACACAAGGTATAGTGAAACTACCAGGATATTTTAACTTTTCAAGAAGCATTTTCTGAATAATAGCGCTACACTCTTCACTTAGTACAATGGTCTCATAATCTGCAAACTTCCTTTTCTTGTTTAGTGTATCTTGTATAAATTTCACATAACTTGGCATTTATTCCAAAGCCCCAATGAAATGAATGTTTATCGTTAACTTTTTAAGAATTTTCAAAAATTTTGTAAATTGTTTGTCTTTATTCTTCAGCTTCAATCGTTGAGGAAACAGAAGTAATGATTTTTCTAAGGAAACTTGTATTTGTTTATTTTCATTGTGGTCACTTTCAATATCTTCCTTCTACTCATCAACTTCAATTTCTCTTTGGATTCTTGTTTCAACTTCTTTTCCATTTCGTAATTGAATAGCTTTAATTTGCTCCTTATTTTAATAATTTTGATTAACTTCCACAGTACTCGGAAGATTTCCTGAAGGTCTATTACTAAGTGCAGTAGCAATATGTCCTAATTGATTTTCAATATTTCTAATAGTTGCCCCTTAATTTTGTATTTGATTTCTCATATTCAACATTGCTTCTTCCATCGTCACCTTCTTTTCCTTAACTTGTGGGTTATAGTTAGAGTTAAATCTAGGAGGATAATAAGGTCGATAATTAGGATTTCCTTGGTTGTTTAAATTTTCTGAGGGGTTCACTGAATTGTTATAATTATTCTAACTAAAATTAGGGTGATTTTTTCATCCAGGGCTGTAATAGTTAGAATACAGATTATTATTTCGATTATTTATAGCATTTAAAGTTTCATAAGATGATTGAATATCAATTATCTCCACTAATTGATTTTCCTCTAATACTGGTGGCATTTGAGAATAAATCACTCTAATTTGATCAATCTTTTTTAATATAGCAGTAATTTGAGATACTAAAATAGACATTTCATCAGAGTCATGAATACTAGCTACTCTCTTAGGATTTACCGGTTCAGAGGGCATTTGAAAATTGTTAGTAGTCATTTCTTCTATTAAAGAGTATGCTTCATCAAAAGGTTTTGACATTAGTGATCCACCTACAACATCATCTATAATAGATCTAATTGATCCTACTAATCTATTGTAAAAAGTTTGAATTATTAACCAATCTAATAAAGCATGGTGTGGACATTTTCTAAGGAGATCCTTAAATCTTCCTAGGCTTCATATATTGTTTCCCCTTCTAACTCATAAAAATATGTAATATCATTTCTAAGCTTAGCGGTTTTCGAGGGTGGAAAATATTTAGCCACAAAATTTTTGTGATAGTTCTCCCCAAGTTCTGATAGATCTAGGTGCTAATGAATTTAACCAAGCTTTAGCTTTATCCCTTAATGAAAAAGGAAAAAGTCTAAGCCTAACATATCATTAGACACTCCATCATATTTAAAAGTAGCACATATTTCAAGAAAACTAGCAAGATGTAAGTTAGGATCTTCAGTAGGTGTTCCTCCAAACTGATTATTTTTTATCATTTGGATAATAGCAGATTTAAGCTTAAATGAATTAGCATCAATATCAGGATGTTAAATAGTTAAATGAAGTTCATCTGCTATTGGATTACCATAATCTTTTAAAGTTCTTTGTCGATTTTCATTTATTTGATTATCTAAGTTATTTACCATTTCGTTCAAAATTTTAATCTCTTTTTGTTATTTTTGAATTTTTCTAATAGTACGTTTTAATTCCGAATCATAAGGTACTAAACCTTCAGATCCAATATTTTGCATAAACAAATATAATAAGAAATTTTTTTTAAAAATACTCTTAAATATATATATAGTTATATATATATTTTTTTTTTCAAATTTTGATTTTTTTTTTTGATTTTTTATAAATTTTATCTCTAAATTTCCTAATTTACTAAATCTATTTAATTTACCGTTACCTTCCCCGGTAAAGGCGCAAAAAACTTGATACTAGAAAATATAGTTGTGTAAAATTTATAAAGTTGACTCCGCTTTACAACTGTGCCAAAATCTTGATGTTGTATATTATGAATAATAACATTAAGCACTTAATTTTGGGATTCTACACAAGTATACGTATCATTATCAAGTAATATAAGATTTTATATTTAAGTCTTAATCATCAATCCCACAAGGAAGTTTCAATTAGAAGTGATAACATTACTAGGAAATTCATAAAAATAAAACAAAATTACTATCACTAATTTCGAATGTTTGAGATACTATCAGAACTAAATTATTAACTACTAGTAAAATTTAAATGCAAAGTTTAAAACAGTAACTACTAAACTATGTTTATGTGATGAAGTTTTCTAATATGAAAAATTATCCTTCCCACTATAATGAGTTTTTGGTAAAATAAGATGAAATAAATGGTTTAAATATGTATTGTGTCTAATAGGAGAAAATTTAATTCTCTACCCTAATTAAGTGTTATAGAAAATCATTGGCTAATCTTAGGTTTAGTCCCTAAATCCATGGCTAGGCTAGGAGGATATTGGCTCCCACTCCAGAGCTCGCACTTCCCTTCCCCTGAAGGCTAACTCTTGCTTTAGTTCTTAAACACTAAAATTGAATTAGGGATTTTAGTATGTCATCCTAAAATCTCCAATTCTACACCTAACAATGTATATTTCTCTATTTATTTGCACTTAATTCCATGAATGAAATACTCCTTCATGGAATTAAATTTGTTTCTCACTCTGTTGTAGAACTCATACTTCATTTCCCGGATCATATGTTTCACAACATATTTTAACAATTCAATTGACCAGATTGGAAAGTAAATTAAGAACTGAGTTGAAAAACCATCACAATTTATTTTATATTTTAACATTGGCACATCCAAATTATCTCTTTATTTCATCATATCTCAGAGTAGGGAGAAAGATAAATGAACCAACACAATTTATTTTAAATTTTAACATTGACACATCCAAATTATCTCTTCATTTCACCATATCTTAGAGTAGGTAGAAAGATAAAGGACANAGCAAAGTATATTTCTCTATTTATTTGCACTTAATTCCATGAATGAAATACTCCTTCATGGAATTAAATTTGTTTCTCACTCTGTTGTAGAACTCATACTTCATTTCCCGGATCATATGTTTCACAACATATTTTAACAATTCAATTGACCAGATTGGAAAGTAAATTAAGAACTGAGTTGAAAAACCATCACAATTTATTTTAAATTTTAACATTGACACATCCAAATTATCTCTTCATTTCACCATATCTTAGAGTAGGTAGAAAGATAAAGGACACTACTCAGACTTCATGAGAAAGATACAACAAAACACAAATTTCATATATAAAAGAAAGTTCATTCAACAATAATAAACAAACAACACTTATCTAAAACTCTTTCTCAAAGCAAATCCCTTGTAGCCTCTCTTCGGAAATGTAGGAAGATGAAATCTCTCACTTCTCTTCCTCTCCAACACTCTTAGAGAAGAATTCACACTTAAACTCACCACAAAAACTTAAAACTATAAAGAAAATAAATGACTAATGGTGTGGAATAGTGTGGAAGGATGCAAAGTGGCACAAAAGGAGGGCAAAGAGATGTGAAGAAAGACCAAGAGAGCGGAGGAGGAGAGTATTTTATGATCAATTTCGGATCTAAATAGAGCATAAGGTTGGTTTTCCAATAAGTGCATCCAAAAACTCTTCAAAATGCATCCAAATTCGTCAAATCTTCTAGAAATAGAGTCCGCACCGACACTGGCGCAGTCGACGCCAGTGACCCGTGGATATAATCCATGCTCTCTGTCAAATGGCGCCGTTGACGCCCAGTCTGGCACTGTCGGCGCTGAACAACTTTTCAAAAATTCCATTTTAACTTCAAATTTCATTCTTTTTGCTTCTTTTTTGCTCCAAGTCCTAAAAATAAACAACCTGCAATAAAACATGAAAAATATCTTCTTTTAAAGTGTAATATCACCAAAAATGAGTATAAAATGTGGGTTTAAAAATGCATATATTTTTGGTGTATGACTATACAAAGCCTATTAACCCCAAAGTTGATACGGTGATGGGCCGAAAGGTGCCTGTGGTGGTCTATGCAAGGGAAAGTCTTGAAGGTGCAGACATTGATCACTATATATTTAAGTTTTTTGTTGTTATTCAAGGGATTTCGAAGGAGAGTTAAGTCTTATTGAGAGGAAAGCTACTTCGATCCCCACTAAAAGCTCTTTATTAGTTGCAGGTCCTTTGGGTGCATAACACCAATAAATAGACAGAACACTAAACCAATTAGAATCAAGTGGTGTAGAGGAGGAAGCCTTGACTGAAAGACAGGGATAAGTCAGCCCTCATTTGTTCGCTCAAATATTTTTTGTATCTATCAATGAAAGGTGAATCTAGTCAAATTTGTTTCATTGCCTTAAGCAAACTCGAGGCTGAATCTAAGCCTCCTAATCAGTTAGAGGAGGTATGAGGTCGAAAAGCAAAAGCTTCAGCTGTTGATCCAAATGTCTTGCCTCTTCCCCCTCCCCAAAAGAAGCAGAAGGTCTCCTCACTTACATAGGTCCTAACGCATGTAGGCCTTAAGGGTGAAGGTGAGCACTAGCTCTATTGATCAATTTTCTTTGATTGGTCTAAGTAGGAACATGTACTAAGATTTCACAGTGGAAACACTATACCATTCCAACATCAACAATGTGATTTGGTCTTAAGCTTTCAAGAAGATCCTTCACGAACAAAGTTTTTTAGGTCTAAGCCAAATGACTGATTGATATCAATTTATTACCTGGGAGGCTTCACACTTTCTTGTAATGAACATGATAGAGGCTGAGGAGAAGTTGGCCTAAGAAAAGGATAAGTTGAAGGTAACAGAGAAATAATTGAAAGTGGTTGAAGCAAGAGTACTCAGGCTGTCAGAGTCGTTGTCATCAACTCAAAGAGAAAATCAAGCCCTGTGGGAAAGATGGTGACAATGAAGAAGATGAGTGATTTTTTTTGTTGAGCTTCCTCCTCACCCTTGGCAAGTGGAGACCCTTACTATTTAGCTCAAAGTTGGATTGTCTTTGGCTATCAACATGAAGATAAATTTGAAGCATGTCTCCCTCGAGTGCTTTTACCGGGATAGATTTGCTACTTTACTTTCAAGAACGGAGAGGCAGGGTGGGAAAGAGGACAAAAGCGATGAAGATGATGGAGATTCTTCAAATGTTTGGCTTGTCTTCAGCTTCGATTGTGACTTACAAAAAAAAATTCTTGTTCCTTTTGAATACATGTAAAGAAACTCATAGAAAATTATTTGTGAAGAAACATATAGAAAATTCTTGAAAGTTTTCAATCATGGAATAAAGTAAAGCTTTCAATCAGTTTTTACTTTTGTTTCTTGTGTTTTACCTTTTTCGCATGTTTTATTTTCCTTGTGATAAATGATTGTGATGATTGATGGATAGGATTTTTTAAAAATGCCCTTCATTGGTTTCATTGTGTTATCGCTAGCTCAAGTCTTACACTTCTCATGTCTTGGTCACTCAGCTAGATTGTCACCTTGGATGAGACACACCTTATACTAGACGTATTAAGTGGATCTTATTGTAGTTTTCATAAGGGCAACCATCGAAACTTATTGTTGGGGTGATTCATGTGCTACACACTAACGGTATTATCGCTAATGGGTAGGGAATAATCGCAAGAACTTGACCCATAGGAGACAAGTTTTTATGATGCATGAGTGTTGTGGGTTGGCTCTTGTGAACTTTACTGATCAAACATTAATTGTTATGTTTAATCAAGTTTAGATGACTTTTAATGATCAGATGTTTATTTTTCCTTATCTATTTTGGAGAAATTTTACCAATCAAAATTCTTACATCATTATTAGTTTTAAAGAGCCTTTATGTATGGAATATCATGCGTCGATGCCAGTTTTGTCGCTAGAGATGAAACTACTATTAGCAGATCGGTTCAAGTTCCCCGAGTGTCGGTCAGATTCTAACAATTCCTTTCATGAACTCAAGTTCTCTGAGTTTTAGTTGGACCTAAGATGAAAAGTTTTACTTAGCCAATTTATGAAATTGACAAAAAATAAAAGAGTTGGAATGACAACACCATCTCATTATTGAGTTGGGCATTTTTCAGGATATCATGTCAGATTCCCTCGGTGTTAAAATCCATTAGTTGCTTGATTATCAGAGTGGCCCGTAAATCTTCGATGCAAGTTTGAGTCGAGTAGTAAGTATTGTGTATCGGTTCCCGACTTTCTCCATAGTCTATTATCTTTAATAGATGACAATTAGCTTCCTTCGTTCTGAATGATTTTAGGGAGTTATATTCTTTTGCATATATATGATTGTTAGCTAATTTTAATAGCTCGGAAGCGTACTTGTTTACTGCAAGCCCAAATTGTACAAGAAAAGTCCTTCTTTCAGCCATTGAGCTAGGGAAACATGAGTTATTGGGGGCACCAAATCCTATGCTTCCAACATCTCCTTATGGAAGTGGGTGATGAATGAGCAAAGGCTCTCATTTTGTCCTTGTCTGATCTGCTGGAAGGCCTGTGAATTCTTCTACTGCTTCCGGGTGTTAGAAAACTGAACAAAAAATATTCTTTTGAAGTCAACAAACAACAAAATCATTCTTGGTGCTAAGGCATTGAATCATCCGAGGGCTGATTCCCTCGCGTGGTAAAGAAAGATGACATTTCAACTCATCGAGGATCCTCGACAGACACACATTCGACTCGAACAAGGCTATTTGGTTGGTCAAATCATTACTTCCCTTATAGAACTCTAATGTCGAGATCTTGAACCTCTCTGGGGGCTTGACCTTAGAGAATTATCGAGAGAACACATTCTCTGGCTATTAGGGCATCTTAGTACACTCGAACCAATGTTGTTCCATTAGTGCTAATCCAAAACTACCAAAGTATTGAAAATCTCCTTCTCTTTCTAGAGCCAAAGAATGTTTTCGACTGTTAGGTTCTACCCCTTCGTCTCAGGGATGTTGCACTCTTCCCAAAGCTAATGCCTTTTGGATGGCATCTAACATTTGATCCTTCAACTCCTGGGTTTGTTGGTTCATGAATTATCTCATATTATCAGTGTCTCTGTTATAATTTTCTTCTCCGTATGTTGCTTCTCTTCTTGTCTGTGTCATGATCCATGCTCATCGCACATTTTAGAATGTTGAATTTTGATTTATTCATGATTCACACAAAAAAAATAAACCATGAGAAAGAGAGAGAGAGAGAGAGAGAGAGAGAGAGAGAGAGAGAGAGAATGGTAATACATCATGTTTATCTTCTGTTCTCATAAAATGATCTCTCTATTTTAAGCAGATAGTGTACAACATAGAAATATTACATTTTTATCCCTAATTTAATGGGGGTTGTATAGGATATTTTACGTATTTTACACATATGAGTGTACGGCTCGGTTGGTTGAGCTAGTGGCTTTGGCTCGATAAGGCTGATTTGGTCGGTAATGTTGATTTGGCGATGTTGTTCAACTGAGTTTAACTGGCTCTTAGCCACATGACTAATTCTATTGGTTAGGCTTTATTAAATTGTTTCATTGTTAATTCTTGATCCCTGATGGGCAGCCTCGGGGACGTCCGTGGGATGGTTGGTGATATCGAGGAACTAGATTTTTCCTCTAGTCAAATCTGCTAGTAGATAGTCGACTATATTGGGTCGGCACTTATGTAATGGTTAGCTCGAATGCTTACCTATCTTATTTATGTTCGATTAGTTCAAATTCAGATCAACCGATCGTCCCTTTGCTCTTCTTCTAGCTCAATCGCCTTTGAATTTGCTCGAGCGGCTACATCTGGTCAGTCTTCTGCTTTGGCTCGAGTAATCGCATCTGGTCGGATAAGTGACCCTTTTAGTGTTCTGTCGATGGGTCCTCTCTTGTTGTACTCTCTTATTCTCTTCCTTCTAGAGCATTAGATTTGCTCGGCATCAGTGTTGACACATTTTTTAGATACGCTATATATATATATATTATTTTTAAACAAAAATTTTGTAAAATAAAGTGATTTTTTTATATTTTATTAAGTAGATCATCCAATAATCATGTCATTTAACATATGAAAATCAGAAACAACGAACATAACCTTGTGCCCTCAGATGGGATCCATTTACTTCAAAAATAAGGAACCATTATCATAATTATTTTTATAATAAGCACACCATACCGACTCACATTAACTTAATAAAAATGCTGTGTCCGAGATATTTTTAAAATAGAAATAAAAATTTGGTGGCTTTATAAAGCAAGACAAGTATTGCACTAAAACGAAAGTCCCCCTTGGCCTCTAACAGGAGCCGATTCACAACCAACATGGCTCATTCTAAACCGGCTCCGGTTCGGCTCGGTTTCCTTCTCTTCTTCCTCATGGGAACGGTGGAGCTGGGCGGAGGCAGCAGCCTAGCTTCCGAACGAACGGTCAAAGTACGGAGAAGGGGTTTGCTGGATAACGGACTGGGTCTAACACCCCCAATGGGGTAAGCAGTAAGCTCTTCTCGGCCTGGTTCGGAACTGAACCGCTTCTTGTCTAGTTGGTCATTGAACCGCCGGTTCAACTTGTGTTGAAGAAAACCTGAAAATGTGTTTTCTGCTGATGTGCATCAGCTGGAACAGCTGGAATCATTTCAAGTGCAACCTCACAGAGACGCTTATCAAAGAAACAGGTAGTATGAAGAAAAAGTAGTTTAATGAACTCTTTTATGGGGCTTTTTTGTTGATAGATATATGGATCTTAATATCTTAGCTATTGATAGATAAATGGCCAAAGGCTATTAGACGAGCCACGGTCATTCCTAGGTGTGCTAAATATTCGAGTACCACACCCTACACACGAGGGGATTCGAACCCGTGACATGAGATGCTTATNTCATTTCAAGTGCAACCTCACAGAGACGCTTATCAAAGAAACAGGTAGTATGAAGAAAAAGTAGTTTAATGACCTCTTTTATGAGGCTTTTTTGTTGATAGATATATGGATCTTAATATCTTAGCTATATATATATATATATATATATATATATATATATATATATATATATATATATATAT
>JXCR01147447.1:7847-23537 GCA_002079205.1 Phalaenopsis hybrid cultivar | reverse complement strand
GACGATAGTGATGAAGAAGAGGGTGATGATTAGTTAGGATCTTTAGTTATGTTTTATGTTTGTATTTTATGTGTTGTTATGAATTGTTGTTAGTGTAGTTGTTCTGTACGTTTTGTTGTGTTTTCAGTTGTTATTGTTGAGACTATTTTGTTTTGTACACCGACTGTGATGTATTTGTATTTTTGCATTTAGAAAGTAATTATTTTATGTGATAGTAATTATTTTAATTGTGTTGTTGTATTTAGTTAGTGCTTGTTAAACTTAATTCTGGAATCTTAGGAAGGTTTAGAATTTAGCTAACTTGTTACTTAAAGTTGCATGTTTAAAATTTTCAATTTACTACTTGTTATTTTTCTTTATGTTGCAGTCATGTATGTTTGCCAGGGTGTTTATTTACTTTTATGATATACTCCACTACATAGAAGTCTGATGAATCTCTATATGTTAAGAAAATTAAAAATTTGCTCAATTAAATTTTACTCCTATTTTTAATTTTTGTACTTGCATATTTAGGATATAAAAATTTATGCAAGCATGTTATAGTTAGTTTTCATTCTTCCTTATTTATATATGATGCTAAAATGTATTATTTCTATCAAAAAATTAAGTTTGCGAGGATGAAAATTTTTTTTAAAAAGAACTTACAAGTTTATTTGTTCTCAACTGTATTTCAAATAAATTTGATTTTGATTTGAAAAATGATAATGTATATGAAGTTATATTAGGAAAGTAAAATTTTGACATTAGAAATGAGTAACAGAATTTAGTTAAAATTCATAGTGATGAAGAAAAACTTAAAGTTAAAATTTTTTAGTGTCGAAAAAGCTAGATATAGTGTAACTAACTTTAGTAGGGAAAATTATACTTTTAAAAAAAATTAGAAATTTAGACATTTTATTTTCAAAATTTAAATTTCTTTTATTGAAATTAATTTTAAAAACTATTATTATGTTTTTTAGTGAAAGTAAAATATCAACTCTTTGCTTTGGGAAAGGAAGAGTGAAATTAAAAAAATATTGAAGGCCTATCCAGATATAGAAATCCTCACCTGAAAAAAAAATAAAAAAAAGAAAGAAAAAAAGATAGAGAAAAAGAAAAAGAAAATAAAAATTGAAAAATGGAGGAGATAGTTGAGGATTAGTGCCTAATCAAAAAATTGGTTCCACATCTGATCTTTTTAAAGTATATGACTTGAAAAACTCTTAAGCTTAAGGACATGATGTAGTGAGTAAAATTATGCTTGATAATTTTTTTTTTTAAGTGGAGATGATAAAATGCCTAAACTCTATACATGAAAAATTTGCAATATTTCTGAATTAGATAGGAACTCATATTTTTCATATTTCTTAACATTAAAAATTTCTAAACTTTTAGTTAGTCTCATTTACTAATATTTTTTTTAAATTGGACTACTATATTTCTACATCAAAAGTTTGGTAACTCCTAAAGAAACTCATATACATTATCTACTTATCTTGGTTTTTAAAGATTGAAAGGTCACTTTAGGACAAGTAACATTTTAAGTTTGAGGGATTTTGATACACCTAAAATATATAGTGTTTCTATACACATTTTTATACCTATTTTTGAGATATTGTACTTTGACAAAATGTATTTGTGTGTTTTTTTTAGGTACAATCAAGAGGATGAAGAATGCTAAAAGGAGTGATAAATGGTCAAATTTGGAGCAAAAATGAACTGGGGCACCTAAACACTAGAGGCTCCTTGCCTAAGCGCCCGATACCCCGTGCTTAAGCACCAGAAGTAGTTACTCGATTATTTATTTAATTGAAGCAAATTTTTGAAGAGGTGTTTGAAGCAAACCTTGTTAAAATCGTGGGAACTAGCCCATGGATACGAAAATTCATTTAATTGGCTTTTGAGCAGGAAACTTCTAGAAGATTCATTGAATGAAGACACCTTTTTGAAGAGACATCAAGGCACCCCTTGGATTCTTGTAAGAAAAGGCTTAGATTTTCCAAGAGAGGATGCTAGCAACCCATCAAGCTTTACAGCCACAATCGACGTCGCCGCCAACCACCTTTATTTTATTTTATTTTATTTTGAGTGTTGGTTTGTATTGTGAGAGAAGGAGGAGAATTCAAAGGAACTTAAAGACATTTGGTGGAGAAAATTTGAGATAAATGTTTATCTTTGTGTTTACATTTGGTTTTAATTTAGATTTCTTGTTTGTGTGCATGATTTTTACTTTTAAACTCATGTGTGGTTGTGTTTTCTCCATGGATTCTGAGTAATTTGTTTATCTTTTTGCTTAAAATGATAAATGATTAAATATCTAAAAGAAATTGTGTGAAGTATTAGACTTCATTGTTGGAAGAAGTTGTGATGATTCGAAACCTTACACTTCATTTACTTCTTGATTTGTCTGATTAAGATGTTAATACCTGTTGTGAGAACAAGTAAGATCCGGGATGGTGTTGTCTCAATCAACAAATGATTTGAATTACATATTGATTTCATGAATGAGAATGTAGTTCATGGGGTTGAGTGCAAATAAATAAGGAAATAGACTTTTAAAGGGTGTAGAATTAGAGGGTTTTAGAGGTGACAGGCTAAAGCCCCCAATTTGATTTATAATTTTAGGTTTTGATACAAGATGTTAGCCCTTAGGTGGAGGGAAAAGAGGGATCTCTAGAGTGAGAGCTAGTATCTTCCCTACCTAGCCGGTCTTCAAGATTATTTAAACTATAGATTAACAAATGTTCTTTATAGCATCTATAGTAAGGGCAAGGAATATTATTTCTCCTATTTGGCACAACACATTTAACATACTTCCACAACATAATTTCAATATTTAACACTGATTCATAATAAGGAAAAACTATTTATTTATATTGCCTCATCTTGTAAGTATTTTAGTTAATTTAATTAGTTGCTTACTTTATTTTCAATTATCATAAATTAAAAAAAGAATCAAACTTTCATTCTTATTTTAGCATCTTAAGTTTAAGTAAGAATATATTGTTAAGAAAATTTTGTTATCTAAATTTAGTCCTCCGTGTGGGTTCGATATTCAGGACTTAATCAGAAAGTTTTATATTACTTGATAATGGTACATATACTTGTGTACCATCACATATTGAAATATTATAACTGCATTCTTATTTGTTTCATAGTAAAAGATTTACCTAGCTTTTTCCTTGGATCAAGTTTTTGGCTTTTTTGCAAATTAAGAATAACTAGTAAAGAAATTAATCATATAATTGCATACATCCCATTTTACATCTATATATATAGAAAATTGGGATCAGTTATCACAATGCATAAGGTCATTAGAGTAAAAATTTTTTCTACAAAAGTTTAACCTTAAAGATAATTTAAAATTTGCACATTTTCTTTCTTGCTTATACATTGCTCGATTAATTTAAAACAGGTTGCATTGCATGGTTATATCACTCACCATTTAATAGTGCCTCCAATTTTAAGTTTCTTTAAACAAATTTGAATTCTTATTATACGTCGCAAAGAGCAATATCCTTATTTCCACAACCTGACTAAACAAATTTACTTTTATATGCTTATGTGGGTATGTGGTATGATTAGGGTGTTGGCTCTCCCATCCCTCACAAGAGCACAACTCCTTTGCGAGGTGATTCAACTTTGTATCTAGGACAATTGGTTTCTTTACACTCTATAGGCTTCCTTTCCATATTCTTAGCAGGTGTAAGTCCCTTTTCTACCTTTTCTTTTTGAGTAGATTCATCGAAACTTAGATGATTTCTTTCTTTGGCTTTAGTTTTGTTAGATTACCATGGAGGACACAACAAATGGGGTATTGATAAGGAGTCCTTGGTAGGGTTGAGTCAAGTTTCTTCACTAGGGTCCTAATAGCTTAGGATGAGGGATCTATGGAGTCCCCACTATGCTATCTCTACCTATCTAGGATTTCCTTCCTTACTTATTGACACCTTATTTTGGGCCCTTCGTGTTCTATTGTTAAGTCCTTATGTGTGTTGAGTATGCCCTCTTTTCTCAAAAGACAAGCTGTTCATCTAGTTATATCGATTCACCGTCTACCTGATATATGTTCTAGTTGTTCCTTTACAATATGAGGTTTTCCTTATTGGAATTGTTGAATTTTTCCTTAACGACACATTTTAATATGGTTTAATAAAACAAGCATAACACCTTTTCTCGTGAGACTTCTTGCGTATACCCCAAGATGTAATTGAACACAGAGGAGACATCATCATGAGAGGTCTCTTTGAACTTAGAGCAAAATAATTTCAATTTTATCTGTTGATTTAGAGACAAAGGTTATATCTAAGATTTTTTTCATATATTTACTTGAGCAGAGTAAAGCATTATTCCTTTTGGACAACTTTTTTTATGTTCATGCTATGAGGATTGTCTTATATGATGTCTTTGCATCTATCCTTTTTGTTTTCTTCTTTACATTTGCCCTATTTTATTTTTACGTTTCTTCATTCTTTTTTTTTTAGTAGAGGTTGTTTGTAAAGGAAAACTTTGAATGGGGCATATATAATGAAGGTATTTTAAAATAGAAGGGGTGTATATAGCCTTACTGAGCATAAATTATATTACCAATGGTGTCCGTGGCTTGCATTAGCCTTAATGGTGAAAGTAGGAACTGATATTAAAGTAGGTTTTGATGCAATATGGTTGATGTTTATGACATGCATTGGCCTCTTTAGTAAAGATGAGCATCAGTGCTAATATCAAGTACATACACCAGCCTTAAAGTATTTGATAGAAGAAAATGAATAGTAGAGGATGATAGACAAATTGTGGTGATTGGATGATAGGGAAATAATGATCACCAAAGAGGATCATTAGTGTTAATCATCGAGGATAATTCAAAAATGTTTTATATCTTTATGCCCTCTCTTAATATAAATTTCAATTCTTGTGTAGGTAGTGGTCTATTTAAAATTGTTTAAGTTGTAGTTTAGTAAATTTATTCAAAATCCTAAATACTTTTTCATACAGTTCATGTTGATCTTCTTGATTATAAAACATTCTTCAAGCTTCGAAATGCCTTAATAAAATTAAAAATAAGCGAGGTTTGTTGGTTTTTTCTTGTTTAGGTAAACCTTTTAAAAATAATAAATATGTACGATTGGAGATCATGCCCCCCCTAAAATGACGCCACAAAAAAAAAAAATTCTAATATTTAATATTTTTGATTTAGGATAACTTAGAGTTAGATTACAATACTTCATGTACCATTAGTTTTTTCCCATTAAACCTTCAATTTCAGTTATAAATTTGAAGAAAAGCTCTAATACTCCCTAATTTATTTCAAAAGTTTTAATTCAAATATTATGTTAAGATTTATGCTTAATTAGGTAATTATATTAATCATCTGCCTCATTTTTAAAATAATAATAATTTTTAGTACACAAATAAAATGTGTCTCAAAATTTTGTAGTGCAAAATCAATACAACAATTTAAGCATGCACTCCAATCATGGCATAATGGGTTGATTAGTAATGTGCTTAACTTGCAATTAAATTTTATATGTATCCCTGTTATGATTTGTATCCATTTATTTACATTTCAAGCTGTAGGCTTGTAGCCATCGTCCTAATCAGCCATTAGTCTAACACATGGTCGATATGAAGTCGTAAAGAACTAGCATAAAATGTAGTATTAAAATATCATATAATATTTTCTGATAAGTTTTCATTGTTGGCCTAAATGTCTATATTAAATTGCACATTATATGCTGTCTAAAATTTAATACTAATTAAATTTTAATGAGATTAAGAACTATTATTAGATTTTTGACATATCTTATTAATTGATATAAACATTAAGATATTTAGAAACCAAATACTGAATTTTTTGTTATTAATAATACGCTAAAATAAAATTAACTATAGAATTTTGTTTCCGTACCCTCATTATAATAAGTTATAGATTTTGTAAATACTTGTCTCATAATTATATAATTGTGTGCCCTCATCAACTCGCATGGGATTTGTTAGTTTGTTTAATGATGGAATCACATTGAGATAGTATAAAAACAAATTTATTATTTAGTCCATCATGTCAAACCTATAAGTAGGACTGTAATCGAGCCGAGTATATCATTGTTCAGACTTAGCTTGGTGTAATTATAAATTGTTCATGTTCGGCTAGAACTTGTGTCTAGCTTTCATTATTGTTCAAACTTGATTTGTTTGGCTTTTTCAATGTTTGAACTTGAATTGTACTTGATTTGCTTGTGTAAATNAAATTGTTCATGTTCGGCTAGAACTTGTGTCTAGCTTTCATTATTGTTCAAACTTGATTTGTTTGACTTTTTCAATGTTTGAACTTGAATTGTACTTGATTTGCTTATGTAAATATCTCATTTTAAATTTCATTCACTTATTAATAATATATACATATAATTAATAATTAAACTAAAAATATTATTGATGAAATAATATATCACTATTAAATATATATTTAAATAAATTTTAATTAATTAAATTTTATATAAATAATATATCAAATATATAATTCAAGTGATTATTGAGCTAAGTATGATATATTTAACAAGTTATTTGTTAAACGAAAAACGAACAATTTTGGCTATGTTCATGCGCGATATATTTATATTTAAATGAAAAATAAAGAGTGCTAACTGTCTTGATCAGCTCGCGTTATGAGTGATGGGGTGATGGCCTTTATGGGTTGTATTATAAGTGATCACATAACCATTTTGGTGACTTTGTCGGTGATTAAAAATGTTATTGTACATTAAGGAGCTTAGGAAGGCATGACATGCTTTCTGATTTAGCTCCGGTTTATTGGGAGGAAGGTCATCGTCGGTTACCAAATCTTTATTAATTGACATGGAGTTGAAAGAAGAAGGATGGTAGTTTAAAATATAAGATACTCAAAGTGAAACACAAGAATAAATTTCGCATGATGTATGAAAAAGAAGATATAATTTATCGTTGTTGCGTGCTGAAAGATTCTCGCCACGGTAACGATAATTTAATGTTATATTGTATGAAAATCCAACACATAAATACAGATAATAGAAATGTGATAGGAAGAGCCACTAAGTTTTTTATTACTTGAAAAAACAATACAAAGAAAAAAAAAACAAAGAGTTTGACAAAAATCAAATTAATCAGCTATATGATTATAAGTACATGTGTCGACACCTCCGAGGTTAAAAAAGAAGGAATTACAATGCTGATAATTACAGATGTACAAATATCATCAAGCTTTAGTAAATGTAATCCTTTGTGATTATAGCAATAATGAGTTGCATAAACTGTCGTTAGTTGCTACAAAGGTGGTAGTAAACCATAATGATTGTAGTAGATAACTGCAATAGAGTCATGTGACAACATAGGTCGTAGTTGTAGACTGGTGTAATTTAATTTGACTGTGGAGGCCATAATTGGAAGCTGTAGTAGCAGTTGACCACATAGCCATTGTTGGTCACATAGGTCGGGTTGATACCTATTGTAGTATTAGTTGGCCACAGAGGCCGTTGTGGGAAGTTGCAATAGTAACTAACCACATATGTCGTATTTCGTAGCTACAAGGCCATCGGGTTGCCAAAAAGGCAATAATGGGAAGTTTCAAAAGTAACTGACAACATAGGCTGTAGTTGATAGCTGCAAAAACTTTAGTTGGCCATAGAAGCCGAAGAGGCTTACTGTAATAGAAACCAGCCACATAAGCCGTAGTTTGTCAAATATGTTTTATTTGGAGGCTGTAGATGCAGTTTGCTAGATCAACTGTAGTTAAGTCACATATGCCATGGTTGGCAGACACAGTAGCATCAAATGGCTTAATAGACCGTCTTAATTAGTATATATAAGATTGATCATTGGTCATAAAGGTTATAGTGAAAGACGGTAATGACAATAGTCGATCACCTGGATCACAGAGGGAAGCTACAGTTGTTGACCACATTTTTTTATCAACAACTTATTGTCTAAAAAAATCAACAATAATTTATTTCATGTTGGCAAGGTTTCCAAGCTCGAAACCAACCAAAAAGCCCAAAAGCCCTAACCACAATTGACATAACCACACCACTCTTTGGCATGGATACACCAGTCTATGCATAACCATGATTGATCTTGCTTGATTATGTTGGAATCCCTTTTCTAGCATGGACGCACAACAAGGTGTTGTTACCATGCCACCAAATAAGAGCGGGTGGCATAATTACATTGCCTTGCGGCATGGACTCCCACTCAATTTTGAGTGCCAAGTAACATGTACGTTCGGCCCCACCACCTCTCCATTTTATATGAGCCCCTCTTCACCTCTAAAGATGCACTCTTAGACATTACACTCCTCACTCTTACTTCTCCCATCTCACTTAGCCTGGTGCTCTGTACGGTCATGATTACACATTCTGATCTCCGTACTCATGAACTGCTCAAGATAGGAGTAAGACCAACTTAAATGGAGCAACGTTTCTGATACCCTCGATACCTCTTGAGTTAAATGCGAGTCTCAATCCTTTCCTTCCAAATTTGATCCTTATATTTAAAACATCCACTACATCAAATCAGTTTGTCACAACTATCAAATCCCCAACAAGGAGTCTTGACAACTATCATTCTTAAATTTCATAATGACTCCTCATAATAAAAACAAATGAATGAACAAATAAAATTCAAAACACAAACTTCAAAAATTAAATTTTAGCCTCCCTTGGGTACCTTCTCAAATCCCCAAGGGAGTCAATGATAAGTATTTGACAAATGTCCTGTTAAAAATCCTTGCTAAGCTTGATGGCTTGAATTCATAGCTAGAAACTAAAAATACACCTGCTAATCCCTAGCAAGAGCTCTAAAATCTCCAAACTCAAATTCAATCTCAAATATGATTTGATCTGCAGTCTGTCCTAAGTATCTTTACTTAGAAAATTATTTGGGTTTTGTTAATCATTTTGGTCAACCCCAATATGTGCAACATGTTTGTTTATCACACCATACCTATTGGGGGTCCAATTATTGACCTCATTTATGGTGAGGTCTAATTTATCTTCTAGACCTTAGGATCTAGCCATGAGGTTTCATTCTTGACTTTCATAGAATCCACCCTCACCCAAACCCACTAAATTTATCACCCAATTCCACCAAATCCATCCTTACCTACATCCACCAAATCCACCAAACCCAAATCCAAATCCACCCAAACATAAATCCATCAAGCTCAAATCCAAAATTCCATCATGATAAATTCAAAACATTATTAAATCCATCATGATCAATTTAAACATCATTAAAACAAAAGCCACATCCAAATCCAAGTCCAAAACTAACTCACCATAACCTATTTCCAAAGCCCACCAATCCTAGGAAAAATTTGAAATTCACTTAAAATAAAAACCCCTACAAGAAAAAATCAGCCACCCACATAAAATTTAATCAAACCTATGGAGAAAATTTTCACGATTAAATTTGCTAAATTTTGAATCAATGGAAATCTTTTCAAAAGCCTGGAACTCCCTCTCTCTACTACTTTAATGCAAGTCATATAGTTCATATGAGCCTTAGGCAAGCCATATGGTCCATCCATGCCATGGAGAAGCCAAGGAGCCATGCATCAACCTCATGTGAGCCACCATGTTGGCTAAAGGATAATCCACTTTCCACACTTGCCAAAAGTGCTTAGCCAATTTGATGTTTCATTTAAACCTGTGATGAAACCCTAATCCCCTTGATTAAGACCTAACCTTCCAAATCCACATGATGAATATTTAACCTAACTACCATGACGAGTGACCCAAGACCCTTTCCATGACTCAAAACCAAGTTAAACCCAAAAGCATTGCCCCCATTCCACTTCAATTCAACTCATGACCACATGGAACAACCCAATTGACCACACCTTCCTTCACTACTAACTTCCCATAGTCAGATGACTACCACCCAAGCTCCACCACCTCATCGTGGCCGATGGCAAGCCCAAACCTAAGAGACACCCTTGAGAGGAAACTCAAAATTGAACCCTTAAAATGGTAGTTCACTCCCATTGAACTTTTGCCCTTGTCATCTTTCCACGCCAACACCATTTTCCACCCATTGCCTTGGCCAATTAAGCTCCAATTCCATGCCTATAAATACACCACCCCCTCATGCTAAATGGAGATAAGCGTGCAAACCTTGGAGAAGCCCTGTCAGATTGCCTCCAAACTACTCTGACACCTATGCAAATTTCATCTCCAATGTTTTTATCCATTGTTTCCTACCTCAAAACCCTAATCTTTTAACTGAAAATAAGGACATTTTTGGCTTCAAACTCAGCTCCACCAAAACTTAAAATTGATTGTTCCAAAAGCTTCCTCACACTCTTAAAACACTTCCCCAATCAAAGCCCCCCTATCCTGCAAACTCTAACCTAGTGCTAGACCAAACCCGATCCCTCCATTGGTATAACTCATATTTAGGCTCAACCATAACTCAAATCAAAGCTTAGAGGAGGTTCATGGGACTAAGGTGAAGCTTCTCAACCAATTCATTTGAGTCCTCACCTCTTAGACAGAGGTATAGACTCAATACTTAGATTTTTACCTCATTTTACGCTTTTATGGAGAGACACATGAATTCATGCCCACCTAGCCATATAGATGTGTTTGTCTCACTGAGATGAAGCTTTAGGAACAAACATCACCTAATTTTTTCAACAATCGAGCGAGATCCTGACTCTAAATCATGGATGGTTATTATGTTATAATCCCTTGGGGATGATGACCAAATGTTGTCCATTTCTATGTATTCAGAATGGATGGCACAAATTAGTTCAGATGACGTAACGGTGCGTCTAAAGACCACGGACTGCGGGGCAACACAACATGACACGTGGAAAGTACAACCAATCAAAAGCTATCACACGGAGCTTCAAGCACACCGAGGTTGTGGTTAAGTTAAAAATTCCAGNGCGTCTAAAGACCACGGACTGCGGGGCAACACAACATGACACGTGGAAAGTACAACCAATCAAAAGCTATCATGCGGAGCTTCAAGCACAGCAAGGTTGTGGTTAAGTTAAAAATTCCAACATTTTTTTAAATAAATAAATACAAAAATTGAGACATAACTTCAAAAAATCATAACTTGGTCTAGAAAAATAAAAAAAATAAAAAAGCCCCTGTGCTCAGTGAAAAGAGGGGATATTTAATGAATCAAAAAATTAAAATAATTATTTTATATTTAATTTTTAATAAGCTAAATTCCTTGAACCTTATTTTAAACATTAAAATTAAAATACCAATCACCACNCTCAGTGAAAAGAGGGGATATTTAATGAATCAAAAAATTAAAATAATTATTTTATATTTAATTTTTAATAAGTTAAATTCCTTGAACCTTATTTTAAACATTAAAATTAAAATACCAATCACCATGGCATGAAAATTTAATGGCTTATTTCCCATGTGATTAGGGAAGTGCTCTAATTTTTCTATCGTCAGATGACAAAACTAAAACCCTAATTTTCTACAATATTTACCTCTATTTTATTAAATTAATTATAAAAAATAAAATAAAAAACAGAAAACTGTTAGATAAAGTTTGGTAAGTTATGTAAGGTCTTAGCCACTTAAGAAAAATAAAAATGGACTTTAAAATAAAATATGTATTTTCTAAGTATTTTCTTTTAAAANACATGCTTTCTGATTTAGCTCCGGTTTATTGGGAGGAAGGTCATCGTCGGTTACCAAATCTTTATTAATTGATATGGAGTTGAAAGAAGAAGGATTGTAGTTTAAAGTATAAGATACTCAAAGTGAAACACAAGAATAAATTTTGCATGATGTATGAAAAAGAAGATATAATTTATCGTTGTTGCGTGCTGAAAGATTCTCGCCACGGTAACGATAATTTAATGTTATATCGTATGAAAATCCGACACATAAATACTGATAATAGAAATGTGATAGGAAGAGCCACTAAGTTTTTTATTACTTGAAAAAACCCTACAAAGAAAAAAAAAACAAAGAGTTTGACAAAAATCAAATTAATCTGCTATATGATTATAAGTACTTGTGTCGATACCTCCGAGGTTAAAAAAGAAGGAATTACAATGCTGATAATTACAGATGTACAGATATCATCAAGCTTTAATAAATGTAATTCTTTGTGATTATAGCGATAATGAGTTGCATAAACTGTTGTTAGTTGCTACAAAGGTGGTAGTAAACCATAATGATTGTAGTAGATAACTGTAATAGCATCATGTGACAACATAGGTAGTAGTTGTAGACTGGTGTAATTTTATTTGACTGTGGAGGCCATAATTGGAAGCTGTAATAGCAGTTGACCACATAGCCATTGTTGGTCACATAGGTCGGGTTGATACTTACTGTAGTATTAGTTGGCCACAAAGGCCGTTGTGGGAAGTTGCAATAGTAACTAACCACATATGTCGTATTTCGTAGCTACAAGACCATCGGGTTGCCACAAAGGCAATAATGGGAAGTTTCAAAAGTAATTGACAACATAGGTTGTAGTTGATAGCTGCAAAAACTTTAGTTGGCCATAGAAGCCGAAGAGGCTTACTGTAATAGAAACCAACCACATAAGCCGTAGTTTGTCAAATATGTTTTATTTGGAGGCTGTAGATGCAGTTTGCTAGAGCAGCTGTAGTTAAGTCACATAGGCCATGATTTGCAGCCACAGTAGCATCAAATGGTTTAATAGACCGTCTTAATTGATCATTGGTCATAAAGGTTGTAGTGAAAGACGGTAAAGACAATAGTCGATCACGTGGATCACAGAGGGAAGCTACAGTTGTTGACCACATTTTTTTATCAACAACTTATTGACTAAAAAAATCAACAATAATTTATTTCATGTTGGCAAGGTTTCCAAGCTCGAAAGCAACCAAAAAGCCCAAAAGACCTAACCACAATCGGCATAACCACACCACTCTTTGGCATGGATACGCCAGTCTATGCATAACCATGATTGATCTTGCTTGATTATGTTGGAATCCCTTTTCTAGCATGGACGCACAACAAGGTGTTGTTACCATGCCACCAAATAAGAGCGGGTGGCATAATTACATTGCCTTGCGGCATGGACTCCCACTCAATTTTGAGTGCCAAGTAACATGTACGTTCGGCCCCACCACCTCTCCATTTTATATGAGCCCCTCTTCACCTCTAAAGATGCACTCTTAGACATTACACTCCTCACTCTTACTTCTCCCATGTCACTTAGCCTGGTGCTCTGTACGGTCATGATTAGGCATTCTGCTCTTCGTACTCATGAACTGCTCAAGATAGGAGTAAGACCACCTTAAATGGAGCAAGGTTTCTGATACCCTCGATACCTCTTGAGTCAAATGCGAGTCTCAATCCTTTCCTTCCAAATCTGATCCTTATATCTAAAACGTCCACTACATCAAATCAATTTGTCACAACTATCAAATCCCCAACAAGGAGTCTTGACAGCTATCATTCTTAAATTTCATAATGAATCCTCATAATAAAAACAAATGAATGAACAAATAAAATTCAAAACACAAACTTCAAAAATTAAATTTTAGCCTCCCTTGGGTACCTTCTCAAATCCCCAAGGGAGTCAATGATAAGTATTTGACAAATGTCCTATTAAAAATCCTTGCTAAGCTTGATGGCTTGATTTCATAGCTAGAAACTAAAAATACACCTGCTGATCCCTAGCAAGAGCTCTAAAATCTCCAAACTCAAATTCAATCGCAAATATGATTTGATCTGCAGTCTGTCCTAAGTATCTTTACTTAGAAATTTATTTGGGTTTTGTTGATCATTTTGGTCAACACCAATATGTGAGACATGCTTGTTAGCACACCATACGTATTAGGGGTCCAATTATTGACCTTATTTATGGTGAGGTCTAATTTATCTTCTAGACCTTAAGATCTAGCCATGAGGTTTCATTCTTGACTTTCATAGAATCCACCCTCACCCAAACCCAACAAATTCATCACCCAAGTCCAACAAATCCATCCTTACCTACATCCACCAAATCCACCAAACCCAAATCCAAATCCACCCAAACATAAATCCATCAAGCTCAAATCCAAAATTCCATCATGATAAATTCAAAACATTATTAAATCCATCATGATCAATTTAAATATCATTAAAACAAAAGCCACATCCAAATCCAAGTCCAAAACTAACTCACCATAACCCATTTCCAAAGCCCACCAATCCTAGGACAAATTTGAAATTCACTTAAAATAAAAACCTCTACAAGAAAAAATCAGCCACCCACATAAAATTTAATCAAACCCATGGAGAAAATTTTCACGATTAAATTTGCTAAATTTTGAATAAATGGAAATCTTTTCATAAGCCTGGAACTCCCCCCTCTACTACTTTAATGCAAGTCATATAGGTCATATGAGCCTTAGGCAAGCCATATGGTTCATCCATGCCATGGAGAAGCCAAGGAGCCATGCATCAGCCTCATGTGAGCCACCATGTTCGCTAAAGGATAATCCACTTTCCACACTTGCCAAAAGTGCTTAGCCAATTTGATGTTTCATTTAAACCTGTGATGAAACCCTAATCCCCTTGATTAAGACCTAACCTTCCAAATCCACATGATGAATATTTAACCTAACTACCATGAGGAGTGACCCAAGACCCTTTCCATGACTCAAAACCAAGTTAAACCCAAAAGCATTGCCCCTATTCCACTTCAATTCAACTCATGACCACATGGAACAACCCAATTGACCACACCTTCCTTCACTACTAACTTCTCATAGTAAATGACTACCACCCAAGCTCCACCACCTCATCGTGGCCGATGGCAAGCCCAAACCTAAGAGCCACCCTTGAGAGGAAACTCAAAATTGAACCCTTACAATGGTAGTTCACTCCCATTGAACTTTTTCCCTTGTCATCTTTCCACGCCAACACCATTTTCCACCCATTGCCTTGGCCAATTAAGCTCCAATTCCATGCCTATAAATACACCACCCCCTCATGCTAAATGGAGATAAGCGTGCAAACCTTAGAGAAGCCCTGTCAGATTGCCTCCAAACTACTCTGACACCTATACAAATTTCATCTCCAATGTTTTTAGCCATTGTTGCCTACCTCAAAACCCTAATCTTTTAACTGAAAATAAGGACATTTTTGGCTTCAAACTCAGCTCCACCAAAACTTAAAATTGATTGTTTCAAAAGCTTCCTCACACTCTAAAAACACTTCCCCAATCAAAGCCCCCCTATCCTGCAACCTCTAACCTAGTGCTATAACAAACCCGATCCCTCCATTTGTATATCTCATACTTAGGCTCAACCATAGCTCAAATCAAAGCTTAGAGGAGGTTCATGGGACTAAGGTGAAGCTTCTCAACCAATTCAATTGAGTCCTCACCTCTTAGACAAAGGTATAGACTCAATACTTAGATTTTTACCTCATTTTACGCTTTTATGGAGAGACACAATAATTCATGCCCACCTAGCCATATAGATGTGTTTGTCTCATTGAGATGAAGCTTTAGGAACAAACATCACCTAATTTTTTCAACAATCGAGCGAGATCCTGACTCTAAATCATGGATGGTTATTATGTTATAATCCCTTGGGGATGATGACCAAATGTTGTCCATTTCTATGTATTCAGAATGGATGGCACAAATTAGTTCAGATGACGTAACGGTGCGTCTAAAGACCACGGACTGCGGGGCAACACAACATGACACGTGGAAAGTACAACCAATCAAAAGCTATCA
>JXCR01147446.1:242494-253531 GCA_002079205.1 Phalaenopsis hybrid cultivar | reverse complement strand
TATAGTGTTTTGAGTGCAATTAATGCAGGAATATGAACCATTTTGATCGGACGATCCGGAGAGCTTCCCTTGATCAGATGACGTTTGATGGACATTTGAGTGCCTTAACGATGTCGGAATTGAGCAATCTTGGGCTCGTTGGATTCGTCTTTTTGAGATGCTCGATTCGACTATAAACTCGCTGGATTCGACATTTGTTTGACCTTTGAAATGCCTCCGAAAATCTCGTAGTAGTGGTTTAATGACTTGATTCGAGCCTGATTTGACTCGGATTGGACTAATTTTTATATCATTAGATCCGTTTCATCGAGCCGATCAATTTGACTATAATTTTGCTGAAATCGGAATTCCAGATGACTCGTAATCAAAGTTTGAATGTTCGTGCTCAAAATATTGCATCGAGATTCGTGCTGGGTTATGATAATTTGTTGGTGGTGTATCAGGGATATAAATAATTCAAATCAAGACGTGGAGCTATGAGGAATTTGAGAGAGGTAAGACATGCCATATTTGAAGAAAAATCTTATTTTTTTAGCTTTTGAACTATAATGGTACAGATTCACTACTGAGTTGTGGAGTTTTACTTGTTTCTATGATGCTACAGTTTTGATGAGATCAAAAAAGATTGGTGAGCTCTTGCTTAAGAGAAACTAATATGTGATTGATTAATTTCTTTATCAAATGATTTGACTAAGCTATGGTGCATGTGGCTTGAGTATATTACAGTGGGGTCTATTAGAGTTTAGTGAGGCCTATAAAGTTTGCTATTTTTCAGAAGTTTTGGAGTCGTATGAGCATTGTGTTTTGGGTAAAACCATGAATTGAAGTTTTCAATTTGAGTCATAGGACCAAGGGTGCCTTGGACTATACTCATTTTGACTTGTGAGATCATTCTAATGCTAGATCAAAAGGTGGATATAGATACCGGCTTACCTTAAGTGATAGCTTAAAATCTTTTTCTTTTGAGTTTGAGATCCTTTGTTAAAGGGAACATTATTAAATGTAAAACTTTAATGAGTACTCAACAAAAATGGAGCGATAGAAAGAATAACTTGGGTGCTCTTAGAGATAGTTAAGTGTATGTTATCCGATGCTGGTTTGAGAAAAATTTTTTGATAAAATTGTTTATATTGGATTTTTCTTGGTGATCATTTCTAGGTATTGCTGTTGAGTTGATAACTTTTGAAGAGATGAGATCAGTTCATTTTGCAGATTACTCAATTTTAAAGGTTTCTTGTTATCTACATATCTTGCTCATGTTAGAGGGGCTAAGCTAGACCTTAGAATGCATATTTCTTCAACAACAACAACATNTATATCAAATAACCTAATTTCAAAATTATAATTATACATCCTAATCCTATTTAAACTTTAGTAATTGAATCAAGATTATATAAACAATTGGACATTTGTCGATTTCAATATAGAGAGGTTAGGATTTTTATCCACAATTGATTAGAAAGCAATACGAGCAATCAAGAAAGGAATCTGTTAGCTTTCTTGATTATCCTATGGAGAAAATTTTTCAAGGAAGAATATTTTTTTTGTTTTGATGAAAATTTGGTAAGAGAGGAATAATACTTTCTCTTTGACTTTCCCTTGAAAATTATTATTTCAAGTTTGTTGAGATCTCTGCATCTCCTTAGATAATAGAATTTTCTTTTTCATCTTGCCCCATGAATTTGTCTTGTGACCAAGCCACGTAAATCCTGGTGTTCTTATCTCTAAATTTGTGAGTGTATTATTTGATAGTTTTTTTTTTTTGGCACTTCTTAAGAGATATCCATACATTTGCACTGCAACAGACTAGTATTGGTGTTTTAGAATTTTTGAGATGGAGTCATCAAAATCTGCTGTAGGTACTATTAACTGAGTTTGAGAAATTTAATGGGAACTATGAACTCAACCATTTGAAAATGAATGCGAGAGTGTTTTTTCTCCAAAAAGCTTTGAGTTAGATGGATTCCCAAATTGACATAACCGAGAAAAACCTTAGTTCGTTCATCTTTATTTTGAGAGAGAAAATACTTGGAATGTTGCATGTCGAAGTACCTTGCAGGAGATGTGGAAAATGTTAAATTTCTTCTCATGGAGAAGTCACATACAAACTATCTCTATTTGAAGCAACAATTGCTCACATTTCATATGAAGGATATAACAAGTTACAGTTGGTTTGAAATTTGGATGTCAAAATTGAAGAGAAAGGATAAATTTGATCTTTTAAAACTCAATCCACCTTTGTGCACACTGTTCCCATTTTGCTATAAGGGTTGCTTGTGAGGATAAGTAGAAGTTTAAAGCAAAATCAAACATAGGAGCAAAAAGATGAGTTTGATCTAGTTTAGATAGCTATATGCTATTTTATCACTTCTACTTAAGATTTTATTATTAAGTCGGATGTCTATATCGTATGACTATTTACAGGGATTGGTTTGTATCATATAGATTCGTTAATGATCAATACATTCTTGTGGGTAATGACATGACTTATAAGATTTTTGGGACTGATGCGTGCTAGAAAATTTGCGGTGGTAGAGTAATGGATTATCGTCTTAGCGTTGCACGAAAATTCAGCACACACCAGATGAAGTGAATCAAGCTGTGATCACACCAGAAATTTTTACGTGGAAAACCCGTAAAAAGGGAAAAACCACGGGGCCTTGCCCAGTTCAGTTGTAAAAATTCACTGNAAAAGTAGTGTTTGTTTGGCCTAAATCAGTCTTCTATGCAGTTGTACATGAATTTAGGTAAATTCATTAACCATGGTTTTAAAAAAAGCTGATTTGATTGCTTTGTGTACTATAGCTTATAGATGAATCTTATGTGTATATGATCTTAAATATTAATGATATATTGATTATAATTTGAGATATTATAGATTCATAATTTGAAAGTTAGTTTGAGTGTAATATTTGGGATAAAGATCTTGATGCTACTAAGAACATTGTGGGGTTGGAGATAATTAGGAGTCAAAAGACAATTACTTTATTTCTAACATAACATAAATATTTTTAGGGGCATTTACGTACATGTTACACAATTCTTATGTATTTACATATCTAACACCTAAACTTTAATATATACATGGGAACCATTCAGATCTTTAACATCACATCAAAAATACCACTTAACTTTTTTTAAAAATGAAATACATGTTTTCATGTATAGGTTTATGAAACCAGTTTTAAAAATGTTGATATGGATGTTTAGGTGTTTGATATGTAAATACATAAGAATTATGTAGTGTTTATAAGTACTGGAAATATTTGAGTCGTAAGCTAAAAGCCTATCACTTATATATACTTTTTAGTCATTATATTTTGTCATCTATGTACATTTGGGCTTTTCGCATACAGTGAATGAAAGAGGATGTATCAGGATAGACTTGATCTAGCTCATTAGAAAGCAGTGAAATAAATTTTAACGTATCTCAGAGCCACAATAGATTATGGTTTGATATTTGATGTATGTTATTGAGAGAGAAATTTTACTTCTTACTTTATCTTGTGAAAGATTACTTCAAGGTAGGCATGATATTCTCTACTCCTTATTAGTTCTAGGTAAAGAGAATTTAACATATTCATAAATCTTCTTAATTTGTACTCCACCATCCTCTTTTGCTATCAATCCCTTACATGAAGATCAATCTTGATCGAATATGTAAACTTATGGTGCTCGTCTCTAAATTGATTTATTTTTTTCATTTCATAACAGTGTGTATGCTAGCTTTGTTTTGTTTTGTTTTTTAAGTCATTTTAATTGCGCTCTTTTTTATGCTCATAAAGGGAGATTTTGGCATTTCCAATGCGAAATAATCTCTCTCACTAAAGTCTTTGTCGCTTTTATCTTTGAATTCGTATAAACCTTTGTATTTATTCATTGCTTGTTCATTCTATCGGTCTTTTCATGCATGGATCATATTTCAAACTGCATTATAAGGTGGACATGTTCTTTAGCTGTATCTTTTTTTTAATAAAGAGCACTAGAAGGCTCTAATTTATTAATAAAATAAAAAATTACAAACACATAGGAAAAGGAACCCAACCTAAACCCTATACAACTCACAAAAAAAATAAAATAAAAAAAGGTTCCAATTCCAAAAAAAAACAAATAAAAAATACAACTCACACCACACCCAAACCTATCCAAAAAACACAATCAAGAAGAAGTACGAATATACGGGGAATCCATCATATTATCCCTAATAAAACAATTAAGAATTCCAGGGAACTTATCAGTAAAAATAACTTTTTGAGTCTTCATCCCTTGCTCTGCAGCCCAATCCACACCCAATCCATACACTTATTCCCTTCTCGATGAATGAAAAGCCAACGAACTTGAATATCAATTGTCAGAGCAAAAATTCTTTTCAAATGAATCGTAAGATTCCAAGGACAATTCCTATTTCTGCAACAAAAAAACCATAAATCAAAAGAATCCATTTCAATTTCCAAAGAATTCCAACCACATTTTAGAGCCAATTCCAATCCCATAATCACAGCCTCTGTTTCAGCTTCAATAACACTTGAAGCTAAAACAAGAGCAGAAAACCACATACTAGCCTTACCAGAAGAATCTCAACAAATACCACCAGTACCTGCAGTAGAAGGAAACTACCATCCGTATTGATCTTTATATACCCACCAACAAAAATTGTCCAATGAACTAAGATAATAGCAGCTTTAGAATTTCTAGGTAAATCAATACTAAATTTAAGTAATATGCGCTTTACATTTGAATTACAGGAAGGCTTAAACTTCCCATATTTCAGCATCTTATAGATAAAACCTTTAATATATTAAAAACGGTTGGAGCTAGAGAAAATCTTGCCTTCATGTTTACAAGTATTTCGAGCACACCAAATAAACCAAAAAACGATAACATGAACAGACCTGTAAAGCTTTGATCTATCCTGCTGCCAAACCGCAATCACAGCAGCAATGGAAGTGCTAGGAGTATGATTTCCATCATACTCAAAAAGAGTAAAAACTCTCTCCTATAAATCTATAACACAGGAACAATTACAAGAAACTATGTTCTAAAGTCTCAACATGTTTCTTATAGAAATAACAGATAGAAAGAATTCTTAAACTTCTAAGCTTTAAAATGTCATCAGTAGACAGAATTTTATGTAAAAGACTCCACATAAAAAGGGATTGAGTAGGTTTTATTAAGTCATTCCAAGTCCACCGTAAATCCTTGCCTTGTGAGGTATAAAGAGACTTAGAGAAAATCTTAGTAGCAGACCAACTCAAATTACCTTAAATCTTGATCTTATCAGGACCCTGACTAATAGAAATTTTAGCAATACTAGCCAAATCCTCCCTATTAACCAGTTTAGCAAGCATATTAGTATTCCAACCGTTGTCATTCCATATTCCCTGCATCTGCAAGTTAATATCAAAAGGGACCCCGTAGTTTTCAACTAAAGGCCCCAAACCATTCCAGTTATTGTACCAAAAACTACACCTACCTTCACCAAGAACTCAACAAATATAAGATTCAGTACAATTAGCCACCTGAATGATATTTTTCCAGACAAAAGAATCCTGTGCTTTATTAGCCAAAGACAAAGGATGCACATCCTTACAATATTTCAGATGCATCATTTTAGCCCAGAGAGACTTATCATTACGAAAATTCAGCCATAATTTCATATAACTGAGATGCATAGTGCCCATAAGAGAACAGAAAGCAAGTCCACCCTTACTAATAGGCTTGCACATTTGTTTCCATCTCATCCAATGAATTTTAATATCTTTACCAGCCCACAAAAATTTATTAAAAATAACCTCCAGTTTCATACAAACATAATGAGGCATCTTTATAAAACATAAAGTAAATAAAGGAATAGAAGTAAGGACACTTTTAAGTAACATCACCTTACCCCCATAGGACAGCAAAAGATTATACCAAGAAAGAATCCTCTTCCTAATCTTATCAATAATATTCTCAAACAAATGCATTTTACGACGACCTTTATCAAGATTGAAACCTAGATATACCATAGGAAAATCTCCCTTAGCATATCCAGTGAAATCCTGAATCGAATTCTTTTTAGCAACAGTAATCTTTTTAGAATAGTATAAGTTATTCATTTCTTGGAAAGAGGATATATTTATACTCTGCAACAATACTTTTACTTAGCGTCATTTACATACATACCACCAAACTCCTATGTATTTACATATATAAAAGCTAAATTTTACATTTTATATTCAAAACACCCAAATCTTTCCTATCACATAAAAAATATCACTATTTTTAATTTTTAAAAAGTGAAATACACCTTTTTCTTGAAAGTGAAAGACACCTTTTCATGCATATGTAACATGCATTTAACAAATGAAGTTAGATTTTAGATATGTAAATATATAGGAACTGAATGGTATGTATTTAAATCTTCCTTTTATTTTAAAATTCTTTCGGGAAAGTTTCATGATCACTAAAACTTATTGTTAAAGCTCTAAAATTCAATATTAAAATAATGAAAGCTAATCTCATCTTCTTTAATTAGGTGCGAAGCATTTCCAACATATCCAAGAACTTATGATATGGTTCATGCTGAAGGTTTGCTATCAAATCATCAACAGACCAGATGTTCAATCCTTGACATATTCTCAGAGATTGATCGGATTTTACGACCAGAGGTAAACTGATTCTATCTTTGAAAGTTTCATTCTTATATTGNAGATAAGCAGAAAGTTTAACAATACACATCTCAACATGCTTGCAAGAGGAGTAAAAANATAGTGCATATTATGGATTAAATTATGGCCCTATTGCCATTTTACATGGTTCAGAAAATAAGGTCATAGTAGCAACTCTCTGATGTGCTGTTTCATTTAGGGGCATTTACATACATACCACCGAACTCCTATGTTTTTATATATCTAACACCAAAATTTTACTTTTTATATCACCGAAATATTTCAAATTTCATCATCCATAATTGTTTGAGGAACAAGCAATATAGAATTATCTGTTGGAGGAGTGAAAGTAGATTCACAAGGAGGCAGAAAATAGAGAAATTCAAGGAATTGTTTGTAGACTTGTGCAATATGACAAAAAATTACCAACACTTTGTGGAAGTTTTAATTTATTGGCTTTAATTTCAATGCATTGTAAAGTTTTTAAATATTTTTTTCTTTCTCACTTCTATTTTTTTAGGAGAATTTACATACACGACACCCAATTCTTATGCATTTAACTATCTCACGCTCAAACTCTCATTTTTACAAACTAAGCGCCCAACTTATCTTTTTCACCACTCTCCAATAGTGAAATTCACATTTTCATCCATAGGTAGGGTGCTAATTTTGTAAAAATTTCAGTTTGGGTGTGAGATACGTAAATGCATAAGAATTGGGTGCTGCGTACATAAATTTCCATTTTTTTTTAAATGGTTCTTCATGTAAGCAACATCTAATTTTATCACACTAAATTTATTATCAGGTTTAAACTCACGTGTGTTGAGAAATTAGGGCGAAGAAAAATAAGAATCGACACAAATTTAGAACAACACACAGAGATTTAACGAGGTTCGGTAAAGATGCATACATCATTAGGAGCAGAGCGGCGACTTCCTTTTCACTATTCAGAAAAGAGTACAAAATACAAGATTCAGAATCTCAGGCTCACCTAGGGTTACAAACAGGACAGATATATAACCTTATAGTACAATACGTAATTACTTAAATTATTCATGTACCAAACTGTGGGGTGTTGCCCCTGCACCCTCAACCCACATAATGAAACTCCCCTGATTGAACAAATCCTTTGCTCCACTCCGCTCGTGGGCTCCGTTCCGCTCCGACATCTGTCTCATTTATGGTATATGAGTCATACCTAACAAATCTCCACCTTAGCGAATATCCATCCCTATAGGAAAAATACTTATGCCCAACAAATCCCAACCTTGGCGAATATCCAGCCCCTCGGGAGAAAATATATATGCCCAACAAATTTTCACCTTGGCGAATATCCAGCCCCCTTAGCAGAAATACATATACCCAACAAATCTCCACCTTGGCGAGTATCCAGCCTCTTAGGAGAAACTCATATGCCGAACAAATCTCCACCTTGGTGGATATTCAGTCTCTTAGGAGAAAATACATTATGGAATTTTTTATGCACCGGTGCGGGTTGGACCACAAATCTTTTTATATAATCTCTTAATTAAGATTCTCTTAATTAAGTTTCCTAGAAAAAGAACTTTCCCTTAATTAAATTTTCCTTTATTAAGCTTTCCCAGAAATCATTTTCTTTAAACTTCCACGAAGAGCTTCGTCTTTGCTTTCCAGAAAGCTCATTTTTCTGTCTAGAAAAGCTCCGCTTTCCTTCTCAGAAAAACTCAATTTTCGTTTTTCTTTCAGAGAAACTCTGCCTCCGTTTTCCTTTCAGAAAGAATTCTTTTCTTTCCCGAGAGCAGCAGTAGATTCTCTTTCCTTGCCTTTCCCGCGTCCTGAAATATCTCCGCATGCAACAAGATTTTCCTGGTTAATAGGAGGAAATTTCCTTTATTGCCTCTAGAGAAATCTGTAAATATCCATTCCAAATTTCTTCTCCGCAGCAAATGAATAAAATCGTAACTTATTTCCTTCCAATTTTCTTCTCCGCCTCCCTCAAAGGAATAAAATCGGATTGATTTCTCTTCCAATTTTCTTCTCCGCAATAAAATCAGAAATTGATTTCCTTCGAATTTTCTTCCGCCTCCAACTAAGGAATGAAATCAAAGCTTCCAATTTTCGCCTCCGCTCCAGGCTGATACCGAACCTTTCTTTTCTGCCTGTACTTTGCTTGGCGCCAAAACCTGTCGTCGAACCGAAGCCTGTCCGAACCACCGAAGGCGAAGCCACGATTCCTCTGTCGTGATCGCGAACACTGCGATTCCTGCCACGATTCCTCTGTCGATCTCACCAACGCCTTCTAGCGGCTCTGTCGATCTTGCCGACGCCTTCCTGTGCAGACTCCTTTGAAGCCTTTGCGGAAAAGCCCTCGTCTTCCTGTCGATCCGTCTGAAGCCCTCTTTGTCTTCGAATTTCCTCTGCGCTGAAATCCGAACTGCCATGAATTTTGCTGAAATCCTTCTTAGCAGCCAATCTCTTCTGTGCACCGCCGAAATTTTTCTTCCCTGCCCTAGAACCTCGCTCTGATACCACTTGTTGAGAAATTAGGGCGAAGAAAAAAAATTTGACACAAATTCAGAAGAACACACAGAGATTTAACGAGGTTCGACAATGATGCCTACATCATCGGGAGCAGAGCAGCGACTTCTTTTTCAATATTCAGAAAAGAGTATAGAATACAAGATTCGGAATCTCAGACTCACCTAGGGTTACAAACATGACATATATATAACCCTATAGTACAATATGTAATTACTTAAATTACCCATGTACCAAACTGCGAGGTGTTGCCCCCGCACCCCCAACCCACATAATGAAACTCTCCCGATTAGACAAATCCTTCCGCTCCACTCCGCTCATGGGCTCCGCTCCGCTCTAACATCTATCTCATTTATGGTATATGAGTCATACCTAATAACGTGCATTCTTTTCAAGTCAACAAAATGGTTGTAATTGCAATAGCAGTAGCCAATATTTTTTGCAATTATTTTCATGAGAACTTTATAAACCATATAAATTATGCAAATGGAATGAGATAATGAAATTCTAAAGAGTTAGCATGTGTCCTAAATGATGCTAGCAATGACCCATATCCTTGTCCTAGAAACTTAAATGTTATTAACACGGGGCATTTACATACAAAACATACAAATCCTATGTATTTACGTATCTAAGGCA
Source organism: Phalaenopsis hybrid cultivar (assembly GCA_002079205.1). Lineage (NCBI taxonomy): Eukaryota > Viridiplantae > Streptophyta > Magnoliopsida > Asparagales > Orchidaceae > Phalaenopsis > Phalaenopsis hybrid cultivar. The sequence goes on along the minus strand of JXCR01147446.1, from coordinate 243,725 downwards.
TTTACATACAAAACACACAAATCCTATGTATTTACGTATCTAACACTTTCATATTTACATACATAACACTCCAATCTTCAATATCACATCAAAAATATCATTTTTGTTAATTTTTTTGAAGTGAGATATATTTTTTCATACATAGGACGGCCATGGCACCAAAATATTATAAATGTAAATATCAAACCTTCAGTAATATTCATGTAAATAGATGAGAATTGTGGCTTTGTATGTAAATTTTCCTAATAAAATTGCAAGTAGACCAAGCAAGCATGCAATTATGACATGCTCAGGAATTAAAAAACTAGGCATAAATAACAATTATATCCTGTTGTATTCTTTTCTTTTCATTGTTGTCCTTAAATTATCCACTTTTTTGCAAATCTTCACCGATTTTAAACCTTTTTCTTTTTTTTGTTTTTGTTTTTGTTTTTGCAGGGTTGGGTTATAATTCATGATAAAACACCACTCGTTGAAGCACTCAGACCATTAACCACACAGTTGAAATGGGAAGCTCGTGTGATAGAGTTGGAAGCTAACAAAGATGAGAGACTTCTTCTTTGCCAGAAGCCCTTTTTCAGAAAACCAATACAGTAAATTCAATATTACACAAAAATATATATATAAAAAAAATGCAATAAATGATAAAATATGGAATAAGAGAAGCATTATCCTTCGGGCAGAAATGGCCTCTTTCTCCTTGGGAGCCACAAGGCACCCTGGGAACATGTAAGTTGTAAATGTAGCGGCCAAAAGAGTATATAGAATAGGCCTTCAATTATTTCTTCCCACACCCATCCTCGTTCAACAGTACAATGGACCAAATGAAATATTAAATTAATTCTCAGTAATATAGAATGAATAAGGCATGGTTATTTTTTGAGTATTTTTTTTTTGCTTAGCATTTGGTGAAAGTTGTAAAATTTGTTTGTTGTACTCTTCTTCTATTGTTAAGTTGAATGGCTGTGATCTGTTTAGTTCTTGATATTACTTAATTTCAAGGAAATGTTGTTCTTTTGTGTCAAATTTTGGAGTTTATTTTCATTTTTTATTGTTAATTATGTTTTTTAATTCATCAAAATTGAACTATATATGTTCTATAACAAATAAATGTTTTTCAGGTCTCCTACAAAGAACCTGCACCTTTTAATGAAGAGTTAATTACTTTAATTTATTAGTATTTTAATGAAGAGATTTTATTTATCAGATTTGGTTGAGTTGATTATTTTGA